>BJCM01218959.1:0-15730 GCA_018326385.1 Flaveria bidentis | reverse complement strand
GTTGTCATGGCTTTTCTATCAATCTCTACTCTTTTCCTGTCTTCATCAGAGTAGTTTGCCACAGCCTTGTGTATCATACCAGCACCAATAGCAGAGGGGGTGCTAGGTATGTAAGGTCCATTCTTAACAAACTCCCACATTCTTGAGTCTAGAGACCTGATGAAACCTTCCATTCTCAGGCACCAGGTATCAAAGTCATCAAGAGTGATCAGTGGAGACTTGTTCATGGTTCTAGTTTCCATATCAGTCTTGGAAATGGCTGCCATTTGAAAAGTTCAGTATTTGTGTGTGTGAGGGATCTTAAGATGGTGAGATCTTATATCAAAAGACTGGAAAGCTCTGATACCAAATGCAGGACCAGTGAAGGGGGTCACTTACAACACAACAACACAAAGAGGAGATTAACCAAAATTTAATCAAACAGTGAACTGGATTAACCACAAGTAGGACACTAAGAATACAGGTAATGTAAGAGACAGAACACAAGAGCACAAGTATATGATTTTCAAGAATGCAGTATATTGCTTTCTCTATGTTCTATTACAAGTGTTACAAAGCATAAAGGAAAGATACAAGAACATGAGATACTTATACTACATCCTACAGTCGTCTATACTATGAAAGCCAGCTAGATACAATTGACTAGACACAAACAAAATCAATTGTAGAGTCAAAAGGCAGATTGCCTTTTGACTAGGGACTATGACATGCCATAGCTCACATCCTTATCTATTTCAAAAAGGATAAGGTACATGAAGTGGAAAGTTACAAACTCAAGACCTCAATGTACAGTTACCAAAAGCATGGACCTTTTCACCAACTCATGCAATTGGTGACTTTATAGAGTTGCAACAGGAAGGGGTCCAGCTTTATGGAAAAGTACATCAGATAAAGCATGTTACTAAAAGTCTTCAGAAGAAATTTGTCTTCAAGAGTTGAGGCTTCGGGAGACTTTGTCTCTGAAGCTTCGGAAGACTTTATCTTTGGCTTCAGAAGATATTGGTCTTGGCTTCAGAAGATTTTACACTTAGAGTATTTTCTGTTGCAAGTGTAAAACTTCCTAAGAATTCTTCTTCAATGCACTTGTGTAGCATGCAAGATAGACTTTGGATGTTTGGGTTGCATTAGCTTTTTTATATATTCTCTACAGATGAGCTGGAAAGGATTGGGAAACTAAAAAGAAAGTACAAGACTGGTATGTGTTCAAAGCGCAAATGCTTGGGCCACAATTCCAGAAGTTGCACAAATGAGGGGACACCAGCTGTTTGAAGACTGCTTTGTGCAATCCATCAGATGTTGGTATTAATAGTGTTAGGTTGTTTTGGGAAGTATGCTTTAAGGTTATTGATGTATGGTTTAAGTACAATGTATTTCAGTTATATGTATTTTGGTTTATGTCTCTTAGTTGTATGGGTATGAAACAATATTATGACATTATTGTATGGTTTAACTTCAATGGAATTAGACACATGATGTGCATTTTGGATATTGATTTTATAAAACATGCCTAATATATCTGATGTTACATGCTAATATCGACATTTGGTATGCTCATAGTAACAACATAAACAATAAAGAAAGATTCAGCATGAAGCTAAAATGGCATATCCATTTTCATTCAGATTCATAGTCAAACATTACAAAAGATTAACAGTGGTCCAATATTTCAATACATTAACATAAACCATTTCTTCCTTCACCATTATGAAACACTACAGAAGGAGAACAACAACAAAACGTAAAAGCCCTAATGCTATCAGCAACATCATCAACATTATGTTCTTCCAACGAATTTTAGCTTGCAAAATCTTGACTTCGCTTTAAACTTTGATTTTGACCTCAAAACATCTAGAAAAATGTCTTTTCCTCGAGTACACACAGGTGGGTCAACCCATCACATGAATCCACAATTTGACTTCTGTAACAATTGAAAATTTAGATAACAGTAAATGACGATAAATGGAAATGAAAAGGGTTCTTACTGGTATAGGGCAACTATAGACCAGGTTATGATCCGTCCACGAGGTACGAACTATAGTTTTTCTTCCACAGTAACAAACCACCATTATTGATCATAGGATGAAGAAGAAGGAATGAATAAGAGAGAGGATGGGAGTTTTCTTTGAGTTTTATAAGAGGAAAGGAGGTTTGAAATAACAAAAGTACCCTCACGTGTGGGGCACGTGTTCTAACTTAACGTCAGTATATAACACCCATCCAAAGTAGGGACTGAAAGTATGCATACCATACAAAATTCAGGCCATTTTTAATTTATTAAAAATGAGAACTAAAATTGCAATTTAGGCATACCTGAGGGACCATCTATGTAATTTACTCTTAATAAATGAGAAAACAAATTCATAATTATCTTGTGTACACATGTAAAGAAAAGTAAACGTTAAAAAATAAAAACTTTTTGGACTTTTAATTAAAAAAATGTAGTAACATATTAAATTCCACAAGCACATTTAAAATAAGAAAAAAACTATGTCATGTTATCATGATAAATTGTTTAATAGGTAAAAGAATCTAGAATAAAACAGTACTTTAAAAATTAAGGTTCAAATAAAAAAATAAAATAAAAATGGTAAAAAGTAATCTCAACAATTAATTTTTTTAATCAATAGTTGAGATCAAATTATAAAAAAATTATTATAGGGGTATTTTAGCAATAGACATTTTTGTTGACTTTTTGCAAATTCCTTCATTTTTGCAAAACGTTCGTGATTTTTACGTACGACATTATTTTTTTATAAAATATACACCATAAAAACGAGCATTTTCTTATATTTAAAATAAGTATATTATTGTAAAAAAGAAGGAAAAATTTACGTTTTAAGCTCAACTCTCGTTATTGTTTCTTTAGTGTAGTTTATTGCGTATTTTTGTTACACAATGTGTTTTTATAATACTATTGTGTTTTTCTAAAATTATAAATTTTACAAAAATATAATGATAGAATAACATTGTTGTATATCTCTAATATGTAAACCATAATAATAAATTAACTAATTAATCCAATACATTAAAAACAATGACAAAATAACATAATATTTTCTTGTGTATTTTGGTCGTTATTGTGTTATCTTGAACACTATGAGTTTTGAAAAATAAATTGGTGAAATAACATCATTGTGTACTTATAATGGTAAAACATGACGATAGATAACAATAAGTTTATGTAATCTGTTAAAAAATAATGATAAAATAACAGTTTGTGTTATCTTCAATATTATAAGCTTTAAAAAATAAAGTGGTGAAATTATATTTATGTATTTTTAATTGTAAAATACAGTGATAGATTATAAATTTATAATCTATAAAAATGATAAAATAACACAAGTGATCTAAAACGTAAAACATAATGATAATACACATAACAAATGATGTGCAATATATGACATAATGAACATATAAAACATAATAAACTGGTGTATATGATATAATGACAAAAATACCCTCCTTTTTAAAACAATAAAAGAACATATGTCAAGGTCACAATACTTCTTAAACTTTTTAGATTAAACATACTTTTTGTTATAACCCTAACAGAAAAATTAACCAAACAATTAAAAAAATAAGTTTGAGAAAAACAAACAACTTTTAAAAGACATACATTTTGTTGTATTTAAAACATGGTAACTTCTAACTAAATCAAGTATAGTATAAATGCAAATGTAGTGTGAATGTATTATAATTATGTTATTAAGATTGCTAATAGTAATAAAAAAAAAGTTGAAATTTCACCGGTTAAATTAATAGTATAAGTTATTATCAGCTAATGAGTAATGGTTTGAATTGTTAAAATTCAATTTGTCTTTCAATTTTTATAATCTTTGCTCATAATGTTTATTTTTCAAAATAGACCGATTAAAAAAAAGTAGCATAATACAAATACAAGATTTTTTCATTTACCGATTTACGCTTCACCACGCAATCGAACCCAAAGTTTCTTTTGTCTCTGCCTCGTGCAATTTTTATAAATAAAAACTAACAAAATATTATTTAGCACTAGTAATACAATTAAACTCAATCTTTCACACACTATTTCTACTCCAACTCACTATCTACAATTCGATCTGTAAATTTTTATCATGGATTCATCATCCCGCTTAGTTAAAAGAACAACACACTTTCAAAAGCCTTTGTAAAAAAAACCTCACAACCGCCTTCTCAACAAATTCACTTATTTGACACTCTAACATATTATCTGTAGTTTCAACCGTCACCCTACAACAACAAATACATACCGTTTCTTATGTCGAAAGACCACCTTTCTGATGTCACAAACGTATTCAAACAATTTTTTAAAATATCGGTGTGAAGCTTCCGATTATAGTGGATAACACTTATTTTGTCGAGCGAGAAAAAATAAATGCCTGAAAAAGGACGAAAATAAGAAAGAAGATGAGGAACCGAAAAAAGTGTAAAGGAAAAGGAGGGCTAAAGGAAAAACAAATTTTATCGACAACATTTTATTTCCTTTTAAGCTCTTTCATCATATGGTCGGCACTCTGATGTTTGTTGGTTTGATGGAGTTCTCTCTTAGCATCAACTTTCCTTCACATATTGATTTACCACCTTCTTCAGATGAAGAATAAGTAGATTACTTGATTCTCATGAATGGATTGAATAGTAGCATATAGAGGTGTCACACCCTGATTTCAGTACACATGTTTTCATTTGTTTATTCATATTTTCACAATTTAAGCAGCGGAAATTCATCTTCAATAAATACATATTTTCGATATTCAAAAGGATTTGTTAAAAATTCTTATATTTGCATTAACATCATTAAATAATGATGTTTCATATTAATTTTCCGTTTAAAAAGAGATGTTATATCTTTTCAAAATATAGCCACAAGATATAATCCATTCTTAGGATTCATCATCTATTCCATCGTTTATTCTTGGTTATTCTAAACATGCTTACGTGAAAATGTTTATAAAATTGTTTGTCAGCGTAAAAGTCGATAAATATATTCAATAAACCTGAAAATAGTTAGGCATGAATATAGATAAATAGTTTAATCATAATCTTATGGTAACTATATATTAAGTAGTCTGTTTCAACTATGATATTCAACCTTTTATATATGTTGGTCTCTTCGTCGGTCAGACTAATAAAGAGACCGTTCGAATCATGATTATATGCAGTGGTGGAGCTTAATTAATTTTGTAAGGGGGGCGAAATTATTTTTTTTAGGGGGACGAACTCGATATTTATATAAAAATTTACACTATAGGGCCAAAAATTTACATTATCGGGCTAAAATTTAACACTACGGACAAAAAATAGGGGGGGGGGGGGCCCCCCCCGGCCCCTATTAAACTTCGCCCCTGATTATATGTACCGTATCTGAACTAGCTTTAATATAAGATTTTCACCTATCGAGAGGATATAACTTGACCAAACTATACATATACTTCTAGTCTAAATATTAACTTCAGTAACACTTTTGTGCATGTTTAATATATTAATGTTATATTCAAAAATTCAAATCATGTATTTATTTCGAAAGTATTTAACTACCTTTTAGTTTTGAGCCAATAACTATTTAGGATTAAGAATGTAGTTCCTATGTTATCAGCACTTTGTCTTAACATCTTTTCGTTTCACATTTCGATCGTTTTTCATCAACCAGCACCTTGGGATTACATGTAATTAATCTAATGGAGGAGGGTTTGTTTTTAGATAGAAGGTAGAGAGAGAACATATAGATGTAAGTTTTTTGAGTTAATACTCGAATGCTCATTTATATAGGCTTCTAACTGGTTGTTGCAGCCCGTAGTCTAAAGCCACTGTAATCCGTAGTCGCTTGGTGTGCTGCATGGCAAACACGTGTCAACATCTCATTAATCCTTATCCTCTTTAACCATTACAGCCCGCAACACAATTCCAGAGTTGAAATCTCAATATCCAAATCATTTTCGTAATCACGCATGAGCATGTTAATTTAAGATTAACCATGCTAGGCCCATAGGATGATATACACATCAAGATCTTTAATTGTACAATGGTAATTATTTTTTATTGGGTCACCCGTGGTACCCTCAATGCCTAAAGAGTCAAAATCCTCTAGGCACTAAATTGTTACCGGCCATGCTTAGGCATATTACCCCTTTTAGGGTCCTACCGATCACATGTGTATTATTTTTTATCATTATCACACATACAATCTTAGTTTGATGCTTGTCTTGCATTTTACCAACATGCGTCAATAAATAAACTATAACTCACGCTAGTTTTTTAACATAATGGTAAATCTCAATAATTAACGAGTTTCATTTTAAAGATAAATATGATCACCTTAAAATAAAGTTAAAGCCTTGTCTTATGTTTTTAGGTTAATCCCAAATGGCTTAAGCTATCCACTTAAGCTAGAAACGTCTTCCAAAAACTTCACGTAGCTTCAAATCTTCAGTTATTAAGTGTCGGGTCGAGAAGCAAGTTGAGGTGGAAGCCGACACATAAATCGATGTCAAGTGCTTGTTTGTGAAGGTGTGAATGTGTTTTAAGTGAACTAGGAACCCACCTTTTATGGTTGAGGTCGGTTGGCCGTTTGTCTCTAAATGTATTTAATAAAGTCATCACTATAGCAACATCCCTAGTTGTGGCCCACAACCACTTGACGATGTGGTGTTAACTTTACTTATGATGTTTGGTTTACTCCACACAGTTCATTGGACTCGTACATTTGTGTCACTGCCCATTGGGTACAACCCGAAAAACGGAAAATGATTAAACGCTCGATTGCATTTGAATTGTTTGATTATCCTAACACCGATGAAATTTTATTTTATCCTTTACACAGAATAATTAAAACATATAAATTAGAAACTAAACTTTTCCAATATCGTTTGATAACTCGTCAAATAATACGCGTGCAATTGAACAAACAAAATTAAAGTTAAAATTTAAACTGATTTGTAAGGGTGTTCTTTTTTCATAGTAAGCGTGTTGCACTCATTATAAATTTAATCGCACAAGGAAAATTAAAAATAATTTAACCTATAAAAAACGCCTTAAACAAATGTTACGTGATATTTTAGGTCAAACAAAAGATATGCACGATATCAAAATTTTGGTAAAGAGACGAATTCCATATGTTTAGGCCTAAATTAGAATGTATCTACTAGATGAAATTCAACTTGTAATATATTTGAAAAAGGCTATAAACAAAAAGATAGCCTAATAGCATTAAATAATATTCTTGTGAACCGTGGTTTGACTATACCATTTCCTCTATCGTGTTGGACTCCTATTGAAGAAATAACAAAAATGCTTCACATTTTTAAAACAACAACGATTTACTTATCGTGAGTTTATATCCCACGAATCTTTTGGTACTTTACCAAATATATTCAATGACTTCAAAATTGAATGAATTGTCGTTTAGAGGACCACTCTTTTCTGATATGATACCACCAATGAAAAAAATGTAATTTTGTTAAAAGAAATATCCACAGTTATTACTTGTTCACTCGTCTTAAACCCTTGCTTAAGTAAAGAAGGGTTTGAAACTTTATTGGAAAAAATCATTTATGATTTAGATTTATTGGATGAGGACCAATTTTATATTCAAACCATAAAATCTTATTTTAACCAACAATGATCCAATATGTTTGATGTCTACGCCACAATATATGGCATGTCATCAAACAGTCATGATACAGTAAAACAACTTGGCGTTTTTATAAGTTCAAGTGATCCAATGTATGCTTTGTATAATAATACTTTACTAAATGAAAATATTAAACAACAAAGGGGCAACACCCCGACTAGCGAACTCGGGGTATGGTGGGATGGAATTTTTATTCGGTTTTAATACACAAGATTTTAAGAGTTTTTATGTATTGGCTTGATGAAAAGGTAAGTAAAATCAATTTCCTATCATAGCGGCCAAAAATTTACTAATCGTCTAAATCTCTACGGTAGCTTCCAAATATGTTTTTAATATTACTGGCAGGGTTATATCAATACAAAAAACAAGACTCACTTATCATGTGATCGAGATGTCCATTTTGCTTAAAATATTACTTAGATACGACCGGAAGAATTCAAGATAAAACATAACTCAAAGGTGAATTAGAATACGAAGTCAAGATATACAAGGACGAGTTAGAAAGTGGACTGAAACTTGAAATGGACGAAGATGAAGCCAAGTTTGATAAATACTTATGTGCTAGTTCGAGCTCCGGGGGTGAAGACTAAGGGGGTGTTTGTTTTCTTCCCCACCTCTTCATCTGCGCGCACGCAGACGCTGGAAGAAGTTTTTACTTTACAGAGTGTTTATTTTCTGAAAGACGTTTCATTAAAGAACGTCTTCGGACGTCTACATGGAGAAGATGTGGAACAAAGTCTTCTGAAATCTTCACAACCTCTTCTGAACTCTCCACAACCATTTCTTCTTTCATTTCAACCCTAACACATCTTCCCAACTATACCCACCGCCCCCACTCCCCATTTCTTACCGTCGAGCTCCACCACCGTAGCCATCGCCGCCCCCAAGGTGAGACCGGACATGATTCCGACGAACAGAACAAAGAAGACACGAAATTCCAACGTAAACGAACCCAATAGGGTTTCCAAACTCGATGTCGTTGGAATCGGTGACTATTGAACCTCGTGAAGCTCCGGCGACGACGCCGGCAGCTAGGGCTAGGGTTGGTGATTTGTGTTCGATGTTAATGGAGTCGTAACAGAGGTTGAAGAAGAAGATGAAAACGGTGTGTAGTTAGATTCCGGCGGATTGTTTGAAGGAGAGGAGTGGGGGAGGCCGGGGTGGGTGGTGGGCGGTGGTGCGGCGCGGCAGAGAGGGTGGTGGAGGAGGAGGATGATGGGGAGGGTGGAGTGGAGTTGACGTGGCGGTGGCGATGACGGTGGTGGTGGTGGCATTGTGGTGACGAGTGGGTTTTACGGTGGTGGAAATTTGGTGATGTTAATGGTGGTGGTGGTGATGCATTTGGAGTGTTGTTACTTTTATTTGGTTCACAAATGTTTTCGACTGTATATATAAAATGATTAATGGAGACTGCAGATGTTAAAACAAACAGTTTTTTTATTGCAGACTGCAGACGTTTGGTCCACCTTTTCTGCTGCAAATGTCTGCAGATGTGGTCCGCAGACTACACATTTTCATGCAGAAAAACAAACAGCACCTAAAACTATTATGCGAAAATAGAACCATTTTTTTATTTTGCTCTCCAAGAATCAACAAAGGTAACCATCTTCCTCCAAATAATTAATAAACATCAATTTACCTACAAAAGTTTCATAAGTTGTTTCGTTTTCAATTCAAAATTTTTATTATGGTAAATTGATGTTCTTAATCTTTTGAAGAAAAATGATTATTTTTGCAAAACTCAATGAGCAAAACCGAACTTAACTCTTTTTTTAAGTTTGTAAATCTATAATCTTTAATATTGGAAAAAAAAATAAGAGAATTTTATAATTATATTGTTTTATCTAATTGTGTTTTAAAAAAAACAAATAAAAAATAAAACCGATTTTGGATCTAAACAGTTGGGAACCGATCCATATCAGTTGGGAGTATTTCCCCTCAAAGTGGTTTAGAACCTGAACCGGTTTAGGTGCCTCAAACCGATTTTGAACTACTTTGACCAAACTAATTTCGTTTGGAACCCAAACCATTTTAAAAAAAATCGGCATACCTCTAACTCTTTGTAACACACTGGATTACAAATGGATCATGCAAAAATTCATTTTTGAGTCTTTTTACCGTAACAACATTGGTGGACACAAGACAATAAAACATGTAAACTTTGAAGTGTTGATAATTCATACACACATCTTGAATGTTTAAACATCCACTAGTTTGTTCACACACAAAATTTATACACTATTTTTTAGCTGGAATAGGATATATTGGTGTAGATATTTTAGCTAGTGTTCTAACACTAAGAAACAAATTTTGTTGTAATTTTACTTGAGTTTTAAATTAATAAAAGAGTTCTAGATATGTTAAAAAACACTGATTTTGATAATTAAGTAAGTTCATTTACTTCGAGTAGGAACCATTCTAAAGTTCGGGATTAATTTGATAAAATACCAGTTGGAGCTCAAGGGGCTTAAAAAGGCAATTTGTACCGGCTGTGGAAAAGTGTATAGAGGCAATTCAAAATCGGAACATCTAATATGAAGCGACATATTCCAAAGTGTTTTGATATTGATGAACCCAGTCAACAAAAAAAACATGCCCCTCTAATTCAAGCAATGTATAAGAAGAAACTAGCATATTCGATCATTAAACATAACTATCGGTTTAGTGATGTTGAACATGAGGCAACAAGAGATTTGCATAAGTTTTCACATCATGGTGTAAATCCCATAACAAGAAACACCGAAAAGTTGGATGTCTTAAAAATTTACGATAGAGAGAAAACGATTCTCAAAGATGAGTTAACAAAAATAACTAGTAAAATAAGTTTTGAATTGATGGAGTTCTATTACTACGAGTGGATTTATGGCAATGACGGCTTACTATGTCGATGGGAATTGGGTTTGAGAAAAAAAATATTGAACTTACGAGTTATACCATCTCTATTTAGCAAGGTACTTGATCAATTTTATAGCAGATTGGGTCATTGAGAAAAAAAAAGTATTATCATCACACTAGATACTGCCGAGTATAATGATGTTTTAGTAGAGTATTTAAAAAGTTATTTGCATCTAAATAACACGTTAGTCTATGATTAAGATTCTACTCATGTGTGTTATTATGCACATATATTAAATATTATTGTTCAAGCTAGATTAAAACTAACTGAAGCAATCATCGAGAAGGTGTAGGAGTCGATAAAATATGTTGCATACATCAATTTTCATTAAAATGCGGGAAATATATGCGTCAAGATGTTATAACAATATGAAATTCCACGTATCTTATGCTTGATAGCCCATTGGCTTATAAACAAGCTTATGCTCAACTAGCACTAGTTGGTTCAAATTATAAATTTTTTTCATCAAAAGATGTGTGGACAAGAGTAGAAAGAATCATAAATTTTTAAAACCTTTATATGACATCACAGTTTTATTTTCTGAACTTATATTTTCATAATGCGTGATAGATTCAATTAAATATTAGGAGAGTTATAACCTAGTCTTGTCTTTTGTCATTATTTTTATTTTAGATCTATGATATAAACTTAAGATTGTTGAGTATTGTTTTTTAAAACTTAACATGACAAATGAAATACACAAATAGAAATTGAAAAGTATTTTCATGGTATGCATAAGTTATACGACAAGGAGTATGATTCGTTAAGAGATGCATGATTTCTTAACATATGAAAGTTCAAATGTTGGTATTGATGTATTTAATTAATTAGATGGGTTCGAGTCATTTGAAAGTGAATTTAGAAAAAAAAAAGTCAAAACTAACAATTTACCTCAAGAAACTTCACTACTAACTAACAATTTACAATTTGAAAGTCAATTTCGAAACTAGAAAAGTCAAAACTAACAATTTACAATATTCAAAAGATAATCAAGAAAGACATCTACAAAAGACATCTACAACTGCCATTAATGACTCGTGACATTTTAAGCATTCTAATCACAACCGTCGCTTCAAAATCATCATATATCATTGGCAGCTAAGTTACAAGTAAAATTCAAATTTCACTTGTATCTTCAAATGCTAAGGTTTTGTTATGCACTCGTGATTCATTTAAAAGGTATTAAGGTACTTTTTTCATATATTCATATGAGAACAAGAACGAAATGAAGGAAGAAATTGTAGAATTAAAGTGTTAATTCTGACTTATGCTAGTAGCTACTTTTTAAGTAATAATAATTATCCATTCTTCATACACTTCAGATATTATTAATTATGTATATTGAGGTTTAATTAACTTTCATGATTATAGTACTATCCATGAAGCTACAAATAGGACGATGCACCAATGAATACCTTGATATTTGATTTAAAGACATTTGAAGTGATTATTAATAGTTAAGTTATGTCTATGTTTCTTCTTTATATATGATCCTTTAAATGTGATTTGAAGGGTTGTGGGAGGTGATGGACTGTTGTTAGCATGGTTTTAAAAACCAGACCGGACCGGCCGGTCTGACCAGTTGGACCGGAAACCACACTCTAATCCGGTCCGGTTCGGTGTTTAAAATCGTTTTAGTGTTGAACCAGTGGTCGGACCAGTTGAACAACCGGCGGTCGGACTGGACCGGACCGGTTGAACCGGTGGTCGGACCAGTTGAACCGGTTTTTTATATATATTTTTATTTTTTTTGTAATTTTTACATATATTTATAAAAAATACTCATAATTTTATTCGGTTCTAATATACGGTCCGACCGGTTGAACCGGTCCAACTATCGGACCGGTAAGACGTCCAGTTCACTGTCCGGTCCGGTTTTAAAAACATTGATTGTTAGGTGATAATGTGTTATGGTAAGGTTTCATTTTGGTTTTATTTAGATGGTTCATGTTTTCATCTTTTTAATAGAAACTTTAATAATATGCATCTTTGTTATGCTAAAACACCTTCAATTTACTAGTTTAATTTATACTAGTTTGAAATAACTTTTATTTGTACTTTACATATTTTTATAGTTTTTGTAGAAAATTTGATAATTTTGTAATTATTTGATCCGACCTGTCCTGACCTGATCCATCTTCACCCGTTTCTAACACAAACCTATTTCTAACCTGAATCCGTCTTGATCCGACACCCGCCCAACCCGGCCCAACCCATTTTCCAGGTCAAATATTAAATCAAGTTTTGTTGATTGCAAATGAGAGTATGAAAGGAAAAACAACTAAAAACATCATTACAAAAATGGTTTCATTTGGACAAGTGAAATTGTTGGTTAAAGTGTAACTACTTATTACTCGTATTCATAAATAAACAAAGCATCATGGCATCCCAAACACAAGCAAACACAATATAACACAAATAGATATACAGGATGTGTCCGAGTTGAATAATTCATTCGTCAACACAAAGCCCTTCAACCTAAACCTGTCAACTTATACAATTGACACCTCAAATGTGTATGTATTTAGTGGTATGACGGTAAACCTATTCACAAACTGAGCTTGAGTTGAGTGAGCTTAGAGCAGGTTAGTGCTGAAAAATATACAAGCCAGCTTAGGTCAACACAGATTCCTCTACCCACCTGAAAAGTTTAGGTGAAACTCGGCTCATTTAGAGCTCAAGCCGGCTCAAGATTAAAGAAGAACGTGAGATATGGTAGCCAAAGAAGGATAGCGGAGGCAGATTAGTAACGGTTGAGTAGGGGCAACACATGGCAAAAAATGGAGTGACAACTCGCAATTGAAGAAGGTGAGATATCAATAGATTCAACAAGGAAGGAGGTGTTGTAGTCGCAGATTCAAATTGAGGTTGAACTCGGCAGATTCAAGCAAGAATGGATGAAACTTGTCATAAAGACCAATCGTTTAACTAACTCTACTTATAATTAAATGACATTTACAATTCAAGCAAGTAACAGGTATAAACAAGAGCCTGTAGAAAAAAGAGAGCATTATATTTCAAGATTTTAGTAACAAAAACATGAAAAGTACAACAGTTCAAATGCTACTAATTCAACAAAAACAGGTAGAGATCATTCAGTGTCTTCCAAAGACTGGCAAACAGGAAGATAATATGTATCCAACTGCCAATACTTATGTTTCACACCCTCCCACACTTGTTCCCCCAAACAATCCTTAACGGGCAAGGGTATAAGTTGTGTAGAATAACCCAAACTCTCAAGTTCTAGGGACACTAACTGACAATAAACAACATGAAAGAAGGCGTTACCTCCACAAAGCCCATTAAAAAACGAGTAAATCCCTCCAGGCTTCAATAGAGTGGGAAGATGCTGGTGGAATTCTCTTAGATCGTCATAGTATTCCCCGTAAGTATCAAAGAAGATTCCTGTGGAATGAAATCCAAATATTCAAAGTTTAAGTAATGCTAATTGCTTCACTAGTGATCATATTCGGTTTTACATAAGCAGAATCCAGTAAAGCCAAGAAAGAAAAATTAGTATGTCACACAATGGAGTCCATAATTTTTATTAAGATTTAACATGGTTTCAGACTTTCCATAACTGTGTTTATTTTCACTCACAAAAAACCTTGCAGCAGTTTTAAAAAATTTGATAATAATTCTCAATGCTTTAGTTTAAGGTAACAATCCATACACGTCACCAGGTCAAAACAATTACATGACCCATGACTGTAAATTCGACTATGTTGACATCTTTCTGCTGCAAAGTTGAGTATTATCTTGAATCCTAAATTTTCTTACAGCTGGTTACCTTTTCATAAGTGAAAACCAAAACATAACCCAGATCAAACATGATTACTCTGCAGTGTTGTAAAAATCGGTCATAGTCGGAGATTAATCGGAAATCGGCCACCAACCTTGGCAATTTCACATAATCGGAGGGTTAATCGGTAATCGGTCCTAGTCGGAAAAAATCGGACCTAGTTGGATCTAATCGATCAAAATTGGTCAAAAATCGGTCAAAAATCGGTTAAAACTGGTCAATCAAAATTGCCCAGCTTTTGTCAAAATCAGTCAAATATTGGTTAGGATTGGTCAAAATATGTTAACGTTTGAATTTTTTTTAATTTAATTATATATATGTAAGACATATACACAGATATAATCATATATAAAACTCCAATCCGATTAATCCAATTACTCCCGACTAATCCCAATTAATCCCTAGGCGGTACCCCACAGCCCGACTAGAGCATAGCAATTTTTACAACCATGTTACTCAGTTTTAGAAAGCACAGTATAGTAAAGCATTGTATCATTGTGATAAACAGATTCTAAGTTTACAAAGAGAGTGAAACAAGAACATGTACCATCATAAGATTCAAGTTGGGGAAGAACATCCTGCCACCGACCAAATACAATCTTCACATTTTCCTTCTGAGCCCAACCAGAAGCACGCATCCGATCATAGACCTCAGGATGGGCCTCAACAATGGTATGTGTGACAGGCCCATACTGCTGTATGGCAGTATCCACAAGACCCATTCCAAATCCAATGTTTAGAATGTGACCCCCTCTGGAGCAGATGGCCTTGGCATGAGCCTCCATTAAGGGTTTCTCCCAAGCCATCATGACAGCCTTGCTATTGGCATCCATGAGCTTATCCTCACTAAAACTAACTCTATCCTCTAGATAGTCCCCATCCAAATCACCTATTTTATTTTCTTTTCTTGCAATTGTACCAAGTATCAATTCGGCTTGTATCCCTACACATTCAAAGGATAATTCTCATGGAACAGAAGTTTACAAACATAAGAAACAAATTTCCCTAATTTTGGATATACAGTGTCCATTTGTGTTGTCATCAGAAACAGAGGTCGATTAGAGTGAAGATCGCATATGTATATGACGAGTAAGTAAGGACCTGTATTAAGCAGAATGTTAAAGGCGTCTTGGTGACCCAAATCCATAGCGAAATCTCCAGCAGAGAGATTGGAAGGAGAGAGGGCGTTCCATGGGGCACCGGCGTGGAGCAGGCTTTTGACGACATCGGCGTGACCGTGCTTCGCGGCGAGCATTAGAGGCGTCAGACCGTCGTCGTTGAAGAAGGTAACGTCAGCTCCTGATGCGATTAGGGTTTTCACTTTCTCAGCGTCTCCTTTGCTCGCCGCTTCGCACAGTAGCCGTTCATCATCCTCCGCCATTGTAGCAATACACAAACAGGTGCT
>BJCM01218953.1:0-14723 GCA_018326385.1 Flaveria bidentis | reverse complement strand
TTCTTTGCTTGCTTGTTCTCAGAAAATTGATGGAAAATGTCCTTAGGAATTGACTGAGTGAGCAATGCATAAACTTTCTTCTCAGCATTGTACTTAACCTTTTGTCCATCAGTCATGCCCCCCTAATGTAAGTTTGACACCATCTATACCTACAGGCATGCTATACCCTGTCTCTATTGACTCCCATAGATTAGGATCTACACCATTCAAGTAAATCTCAAATCTTTGCTTCCACTGTGGGTAATCATCTAACATGATTAGCTTAGGGGGTTTGTTGTGATTCCCCACTTCATTTTCCAGAAGCAATAGATTCTGGATCCTTGAATCCTACCTACGGTGAACGCTGAATTCCATTTCTATAAACTTTAAACTTTGAAACAAACTGTTTTACTTGTGCAAATGGAGGTGTGCGATTGGGCTATTCGTGGTGAACAATGCGGATGGCTCAAACGTGCGAATGAACCAATGCAAGTGAATAAATCGTGCGAATGGACAGGTGCAGATGAACAATGTGACTAGATAGTTCAGTCGTAAGAATACGGGTACGAATGAGTCCAATCGTGCGTATGAGCGATACGAATGTATTTAGTCATGCGATTGAGTAAATAGTGCCACTGAAGCTGCTGGATTTTGAGAATTTGAAGGTTTAAGGTATTTTGAACGCAAAAACACGAATTTCTCACTAACCCTAATTGTTGTATGCCGAAAAAAGTTAACTTTATGAACTGGAGATGTCTAAGACACCGTTTGACACAAAAAAATTGTGCTTTTAGTGGAAAACACAATTTTTATATAAAAAACGATCGAATCACACGTAAATCAATAGCCAAAGCTCTGCTACCACTTGTTAGGATCATGTATTGGACGAAATACTAACTGATAAACGTTTATACCAAATCAAATAGTGCGGAATCCTATTTAATTGGCGATCCAATCGGTGAGAACGCACGTAGAAACAATTGTAGATTGAATCTAAACGTTAAGAACGATTGGTAATCGATCTAATGCGATCTATGAACTTGGAACAGGTTCTTAGAAGTCTCTGCATGGCTAGGGTACAATTTAGTACGTAGGTTTTCTAAGTGTTATGTTTTTCCACGATTTAAGTGGTATTTATAGGTTAGGGTTTCTCATTCGGGCCACTGAACCACTAGCATGGTTCAGTCGTGTGACTGAGTCATGCGGTTGATCCATTCGCATGACTTAGTGTTCAGTCATGCGACTGAGTCATTCTCATGTTACAATCATCCGACTGATCCAGTCTCCTAGTTCAGTCGTGCGACTAAGTCATTAGCATGATGTTGTTCATGCGTATGGTCCATTAGCATGGGCCATTCGCATGGAACTTCATATGACTAAGTTTTAATATATTTCTCAATCATTACATTACTAAGATTAATTCAAACAACCACAAACCTATACAATTAGTTCAATATGCGTTAATAAATAATAAATATTCATACACTGAAACATTAAACATTAAGATCATTCATCACATAATCTCTTTCATTCAATTCATATATTTCATTTACATTGAGGACATGACAAACATATTACATTGAGATCGTAAACTAGGTACATATGCATCTACAGGTTTTGTCATGTTGGTTTTGATTAGGGTTGTAATATTTGTGTTTGTATTTTGGGTTTTAATTTATTTATTCATTTGGTTATGTAATAAATAGATTAGGTGCATTTCTTTTATTAGAAAAATTGCTTTAGCGTATGATTTTGTAAAAGAAGATGCATAAGATGAAGACCCAATTAAGGACACAAAAGACATGAACACTTGAAGCATTTGGATGTGGATTCAAGTGGGAGTTCATGGACACATTTTGATGTGACATCTTAACCCTTAGGAAAGACCTTATGACAACACTTGTGATGGAAAATAATTGGGGTCAACTTAGTGGTTATGGTTATGCACTTATGTTTGTATGATTATGCTTGTTTGGATCTTTGTTGTATGATTGTTGGTTGATATTTGTATATGCATATCAAACTCATTAACAAACTTAACAAGCTAAAATTTGATAGTTCTTTATCATTAAATGGTTAATAAAAGGTTATTAAAAGTATTGTTGATTTTAATAAAAGAGGTTTGATTAAAAGTGAACCATAGGATATCTTGTATTTGAAAGCACGCAAATATAAGGTACATAGAGTATTCTAAATTAAGATTATGAAAACTAAAAATTTATTTTATAAAGAAGTTTAACATCATCCTTTTGCACAACACTTGAGTCATTTGGAAACTCTTAATGGGATAAAGGTCACCTACCCATTTTGAGGGAACTTGTGATTTGAGGTGGGGATACCATATTTGTGAGATAAAGGTCACCTAACCACTTATGTTCGAAAACATACATGTGTTTGCAATTAGGGTAACTTGATTTGCAAACTATGTTAAATCGATCACCTATAATATGGTTTACAAAGGTGTTGATGGGATAAACATGCCGACTATACATGTGATGTTTTGAAGCCGATCCAATACCCTAGAAGTTGCAAAGGGTTGCAATTGTCAAAACGTTGACTACCTTGTTAATTTAAATAATGGGATAAAGATCACCTAACCACTATTTAAATGTAACGTTAGATTCTAGAATTTTAAAATTGTGTAAGACACTTAAAAGGGGTTTTAATTATCAAA
Source organism: Flaveria bidentis (assembly GCA_018326385.1). Classification (NCBI taxonomy): domain Eukaryota; kingdom Viridiplantae; phylum Streptophyta; class Magnoliopsida; order Asterales; family Asteraceae; genus Flaveria; species Flaveria bidentis. The sequence goes on along the minus strand of BJCM01218953.1, from coordinate 12,070 downwards.
ATATGAACAATATCGAAAATACTAAAATTGAACTTTGTTATATTTTGTAGATGGCCACCAACAACAATGAAAACAATGAAATCCCGTCCGGTCAGTCATTGTCTCTAAGGACCATTCTCCAAAAGGAACGTCTAAACCATAAAAACTTTATAGACTGGTTTTGAAACTTGAGAATTGTTCTCAAACATGAGAAACGATCATACATCTTAGACGATCAGATTCCCGGTCAAACTAATAAGGATGATGAGGAGGCCTATAATAATTGGGTGAAATACACTAAGGACTCGGTCGAAGTGTCTTACCTCATGTTGGAAAGTATGACTCTGGATCTCCAAAAGGAGTATGAACACCATAGAGCATATGACATGATAACCTGGTTGAAGGAAACATTCCAACAACAAGCAAGGGTAGAGCGTTTCAAAACAGTTCGAGCACTCCATGCGTGTCGTATCGACGACACCCAATCTGTTTCATCTTATGTACCTAAGATGAAAAGCCACATCGACCGCCTTGAAAGGCTGAATTGTCCCGTCACGAAAGAGTTGGGTACGGATATGATCCTCAACTCTTTGTCAAAAGGTTTGACAACATTGTCATGAATTATAACATGAATGGGTGGGACAAGAACATAAGTCAGTTTCACTCTATGCTCAAAACTACTGAGGCGTCCATGGATAAAAGGGTTTTACCCGTTCTCACCATCAATGAAGGTAGTAACAAGAAGAGGCCTCACCCCGCACCCAAGGAAAATGTTGCCAAGGGTAAGAGGCACCTTAGGGGAAAGGGAAAGGGAGTGGTAAGAGCGCCATCACCTAAACCAGCAGAGAAGAAGCAAAAGGTTGCTTCGAATGACCCATGCTTTATGTGTGGGGAGATTGGACATTGGGGAAGAAATTGCCCGGTCCATCTAAAAGAGTTGCAGGCTAAGAGGGATGCCGGACAAACCTCAGGTACAATTTTCATGATTCATATTGATCTTAATTAAATATCCTCTAACACATGGGTATTGGATACCGGATGTGGAACTCACATTTATAACTTATTGGAGGGGTTCAAAAGAAGTAAGGACTTCAAGATAGTGGATGTTAGCCTCTACATGGGGAATGTGGCAAAAGTTCAAGTTGAAGGCCGAGAGGACTACATCTTGAAGCTTCCAAATGGTTTGGAAGCAATTTTGAACAATATTTTGTATGCTCTTATTTTGACTAGGAACATTATTTTTGTTGCCTAATTAAGACAATATGGTTATTTTTTGACATTTATTGAAAATGAAATTCATGTTTCTTTAAATGGCATATTTTATTATAAAGTTATTCCTATTAATGGTATTTATAAATTGGTTTGTGAAAACATATTATATGATAGCTCATTGTACCAAACCACCACTAAGAAACTCAAATTGGATTTGAGTGATACCTATCTTTGGCATTGCCGTCTTGGTCATATAAACAAGAAGCGCATACAAACACTTCAAAAGAACGGTCTTTTAAAAGCAAATGAATATGAATCATCTAATGTATGTGAATCTTGTCTACAAGTTAAAATGATTAAGGCACCTTTTAGTGGCAAATCCGAAAGGGCAAAAGATTTATTAGGCTTCATACATTCGGATGTATGTGGTCCTTTTAAGCCAAAGACTAGGTACCATGAAAAATACTTCATTACCTTTACCGACGACTATAGTCGATATGGTTATGTGTACTTGTTAAGACACAAAGATGAAGCTTTTGAAATGTTCAAAATCTTCCAAAATGAAGTAGAAAATCAAATCAACAAGAATATAAAAATTCTCCGCACTGATAGAGGGGGTGAATACCTAAGTGATGCTTTTAGAGATCATCTTAGAAGTTGTGGTATTGTCTCAAAACTATCTCTACATGGAAGACCATAACATAATGGTGTGTTCGAGCAGAGAAATCGAACTTTATTTGATATGGTTCGATCTATGATTGCTAGAAGCTCACTGCCTCTATCATTTTGGGGTTTCGCTTTGCTCTCCGTGGTCCATATCATGAATATGGCCCCAGCCAAGAAAGTGGAAACAACACCTTTTGAAATATGGCATGGAAGGGTTCCATCACTGTCATATTTAAAGGTATGGGGTTGTGAGGCTTATGTTAAGACTCCCACCTCAAACAAGTTAGAAAGCCATTCCACTAAGTGTATCTTCAATGGATATCCTAGAGATTCTATGGGATATTATTTCTATGATCCATTGGAACAAAAGGAGTTTGCTGCCAAGAAGGCTGAGTTCTTAGAAGCTAAGTTCCTTACGAAAGGAACTAGCAGTAGAACCGTGGATCTTGAGGAGGATCAAGAAGGCTGAGTTCTTATAAGCTAAGTTCCTTACTAACTTAAGGATGTTGAGAATGATCAAGTGGTTGATCAATGTACATAAAATGTTAGCAGATCTGGTAGAATTAGTAATCCACCTGAAAGATATGGATTTTTTGTAGATGCATGCTATGTGGTAGATTCCGATGAACCAACCACCTATCGTGATGGAATGTCCGATTTGGATTGTGACAAATAGCTTGAAGCCATGAACGTTGAGATACAATCCATGTATGAAAACCACGTGTGGGACTTGGTTGAACCACCTCTTAACACCAAGATAGTTGGAAGTAAGTGGGTTTTCAAGAAGAAAACCGATATGCATGGAAACTTGGATACTTATAAAGCTAGACTTGTAGCAAAAGGTTTCACTCAAACTCAACGGGTTGATTATGATGAGACGTTCTCATTGGTTGCAATGCTAAAGTATATTAGGATATTATTTGCCATAGCTACTCATTATAATTATGAGATTTGGAAAATGGATGTCAAAACCACTTTTCTAAATGGATATCTTGAGGAAGATGTCTATATGGTTTAGCTTGAAGGTTTTGTGGACTCAAAACATCCTAACAAAGTATGCAAGTGAAAGAAATCAATCTGTGGATTTAAACAAGCATCAAGGAGTTGAAATCACCATTTTGATGAAGAGATAATCAAATTTTGGTTCATCAAAAACGCTGATGAAGCATGTGTATATAAGAAAGCTAGTGGGAGCATCACCACTTTCCTAGTATTGTATGTCGATGACATCTTACTATTTGAAAATGACATTCCAACCATGAAAAGTGTAAAAGCCTAGCTTGGAAGTTGTTTCTCCAATAAGGATCTTGGTGAAGCTGCCTATATTTTGGGAATAAAGATTTATATGGATAGATCAAGGCGGTTGATAGCTTTGAATCAAAGTGCATACATTGATAAGATCTTGAAAAGGTTCAAGATGGAAAACTCTAAGAAAGGTACTGTACCTATTCAAAGATGAACAATATTGAGTAAGACTCAATGTCCAAGCTCAATGGAAGAGCAAGACAAATTGAAGGGAATCCCGTATGCGTCTGCTATAGGATCCATCATGTATGCAATGATTTGCACTAGACCGAACGTGTCATGCGCTTTGAGCATGACAAGCCAATACCAACAAAATCCTGGAAGCAATCATTGGAAGGCTGTTAAGAACATACTTAAGTACCTAAGGAGGACTAAAGATATGTTCCTTGTCTATGGATCTGGTGAGGAGGAACTCGTAGTAAAGGGTTACACTGATGTGAGTTTCCAAACTGATCGGGATGATTCACGATCACAATCGGGGTACATATTCATCTTGAATTGAGGAGGAATCTCTTGGAAGAGCTCTAAGCAAGATATGGTGGCATTATCAACTACAGAGTCAGAATACATCGCCGCTTCATTAGCAGATTAGGAAGCTGCATGGTTAAAGAAGTTCATTGCCGATCTAGGGGTGGTCCCTTCCATTCAGGACCCCCTAGAAATTCTTTGTGATAACGAGGGTGCGATGGCTCAAATCAAGGAACCCCCTGCACATCAAAAGACTAGGCACATTGAACGAAGATTCAACTACATAAGGGAAGAAGTTGAAAAGGGAAAGATATGTATTCGAAAAGTTCACATGGATCAAAACATTGCGGATCCACTCATGATGCTTCTTGAAAAGGCAAAGCATGAAAGTCATACATGTGCCATGGGACTTCAATATTCTAGTGACTGGATATGATCTTTAGTTACTGTATTGAGATATTGTAACCCTTATTACTTGAATGAGTTTTTTGGTTATAATGATTCAACCAATATTCCAATTTTGCATGTTTAACATCCATGAGTAAATTACTTACTCAGAACGTCCGTAGTTGTTCATACATGTGGGAACAAGTATGAAGGTAAAACTATTTTGAACTTGGATTGGTAGATATTCATATGGATAAATATAAAGCAAAAGGTTGCTGCCAAAGTTCATAGATATTTGTGGGATGCAAATATTGGACTGACATGCATCTCAAACATTACTACATGAAATCTTCTTGATTGATCATAAGTAATTTTGAGTAAATGCCAACATCATTTGGTATCCTCTTACCTGAGATACATATTAGGTCTTGATATTTACCAAATATTATACTTTGACATAGTTCTTCGCTGTTCTAAAACATGGCAGTACATTAGTCTGAGTTCATGTATGATATAAAGTAATTGTGAGAGAGGTATGTAGTCAAGATCGGATTTGTCCCTCTTATTCATTGAGAGTAAGCTATCTAAGGCCTGATAAAGTTAAATCAATGGAGAATGATCATCTGTGTCTCTGGGATTTAACATGACATCTGTGACAAAAGGATAGATGATTGATTTACCTAAAACATTACGACTATGGTACTTGAAGAGGATGATGTTATTGAATGGCACTTAGTCATACGTATTAAGGGTAGTAAACCGTTGTTGGGCGGTATTTACTGCTTGCAGCAATCTTCTATGAATCTTGTGCAAGTGGGAGATTGTTGGAGCTTATATGCCCAAGACACATACAAGATTGATGTGGTTGGTACGTTATGATCCAAGTTAGGTCATACCCAATAACAAGTTATACAAACACCAATAAATATTTATTTTTTGATGAGATCATACAAATAAATATTAACACCAATTTAGAAAATGGGTTTTCTAAAACATTGCTTTTGTAATAGAACAACATTATATGGATAATTTGTTCATGAGAAATTATTTGTTTCATTATTTAAGTTGGTTAAATAATAACAAATAAAAGTGTGTTAATGTTAAAAAATTAAAATATGTTTTAATTTTATAAACTAAGGGTTGAAGAGTAAAATTTTATAAAAGTTTCAAAATGGAGGGAACCCATTTTGAACCTTGATTTCGGCCGCCCCATTTGGGCATAGGGAACTCAATTTTAGTCTTGGTCTTTGCAAGACTTTAGACATACTTGCACTCTTCAATTAAAACACACTTTCTCTCACACACACAAGCAAAAAATCTCTCCAATCTTGGCTGAAACTTCGAATTTCTGGGCTGGACTTGAAGGAGTTTCTTGGCTGATTTTCGGATTGTTCAAAAAGGAGTTGGGTTTTGGTATTGAGCTCCCTAACTAGCTATGTGTTTGGAAGAGCTTGTGGGTATAACAAATTGAGGATTTCTCTCTTGGGGGCTGGACATTCAAGAACATCACCATCTTCATCTTATCCATCTACAACATTGTGTGCAAGAAAGGTTGTTTCACTAAACACCCTATGGTTGTTTTTATGGTTTGATAGCACACTATTTCACATATATATATATATATATGATCCTTATTCTTGGGTTTTGTTTATGCTTTAAAATGGTGAAATTTTCAGATTATAAACAACATGTTTAAACCTTATTTCTGCTGCGTTCTTTTAGTTTAAATGGTTAACTAACTTTGATTAACATGTTACAAAACCCAACAACCTATATATCAGAACTAGTTTAAGTCTTGATCCGCATTTCTGTTGGTTCATCCGCATTGACAAATGCGGATTAGTTGGACTTCATCAGCATTTCTTCTAATGCTATCGCATTAGTAATTTGTTCATCCGCATTTGTTAATGCGGAAGAACAAATACTTGGCGCATTTGTCTGACTTGTCCGAATTTGTAAATGCGGAAGCGTCAACCTTGTCCACGGAAGAACAAACACTTGTTAGCATTTGTTTTATGACTTCCGCATATACAAATGCGGTTAGCGACACTTGGTTCTTCTATCAGTAGACTCTTCATCCGCATTGATTCTTGGACTTGTGGGAATCTCAGCAGAACAACCATCAACTCACCAATTGAATTGGCATGTATGATCCCTTCAGGGCTCAACAATGATTGAACCCCAGTTGCACAAATGAATCATGCGTATGGGTCCAGTGGCATGACTGAAATTTTAAACAATATAAATAAAGGGTTCAGTTGGTCGTAACCCTTACCACCCTTCAAAACTCTCTGAAACCGTCCATACACACATACTCTGCTAAATTGTTGATCGTTGTGATTACTCCCATTTGTGATACTAACAGATTTCCTACTCATCTACAGGTACTTTGCTACTGAAATCATCCTAAATGTTTGGGTTAATCAAACCCTAAATGACCTAAACTGTTCAGATCAATAATCGGGACAATACCCTAAAAATAGACCACTTAAATGGACATAAAAGTTGATTTAAAGGACATTAAGTGCTATTTCGAGTTCATGCGAATCTAATGAGTCTAAACACGAAGCCTAATATAAAGTTTTGACAAAGATTCAGAGTTAGAGTGTCAAACGAGCAAGATGCAAATAGACACTCCATATGTACCTTAGTCGCACGATTGAGCCAGGCGCACGATTCAATCGCACAAGTGAATCAATCGGTGACACAGTCTCACGACTGACTCAATCACATGGCCTAGCATACGACTAAGTTCAGTTGCAGGCTCAATCGGACAACTGAACTCAGCCGTAGGCTCAATCGCACGACTGAAATTAGTCGTATGGTTCAATCGCATGACTAAACTAGTTTGATCAAAACAGTTTAAGTTCCAACTGTCATCTCTTATGCACAAATCTAATCTATATGTTTCTTGTGTTGCAGCAAAATGGCTGATAGATGGACAATAAGCAGCAAGCACAACATCTTTGCACATCTCGATACTTCTTCCGGGAACGCCTCTGAGTTCACTGGGATTATTGCTTTCCTACGTAGATCAAGGATATACAAGGCCATCTCTACTCCGTGTACACCATACAAGTCTATGCAGTAGGCATTCTGCATAGGTGTCTCAGTTGACCGGTCGTGGAGCCTCACTGTATCCAGAGCTCTATCTTCAGATAGGACATTGAGAACCGTGAAGAAGAACTGAGGCGAGTCCTAGACTTGGGGGAAGACGAAGGACATCCAACTAAGCTGCATCCATTGACTGCGCGTGGTTGCTTTCTAAGGATCAAGTACGCTAGAGACATCAAGGCCGGCGTACTGAACATGAGCAACACGTGCCCGTAATTCAAATACTTGGCACACATGATCTTAATGTGTATTGCCTCGAGGCGGGGAGCATTTGATGAAATGTCTGACAAAATCTAGAATGCATACGTTGCACTGGTACTGAACCACCCGTTTAGTTTTGCTCACATGCTCTTCTCTTATCTGATCGACAACCTTGAGGCCAAAGGCAAGGGAAGCTTCTGTATGTATCCATATTTCTTACAGATGATCATAGATGAGAAGCTTCCTATGCCGCCAAAAGAGAGATGATGTAGTGGTGCTTGAGGTGATGGATAATACACCATAGGCAGGTTGAAAGTATACCAGAGAAAGCAGGTGAAGCCCTTGGTCAGGAGATTGTTTGGGCATCTGGTCAATGATGATTATGTGGCGCCTGCTCACAAGAAATGGCGTGACGATGATAGTGATTCCGATGTTGAGCCTATTGTGGTACCCACCGATGAAGACCAGGACGATGACGACGATTAGGATAATAGTGATGGTGGTGGAGATACTGGTCTTAGTCAATCAAGGGCCACTGACACTTCTACTATGTCTCCACCATCTCCACATGGTACTTCTGATGCACCTGGTCGATCTGAGGAGGCTGCCTTCCACCAGGACTTCCTGTTAGACGAAGAAGCAAAATTTAAGGATGAGCCTCTAGTCAGGCAAGTCGGTAGCCGGGTTGTGACTACTAAGAATGGGAAAGAGGCGGTTGGTGGACGCCAAGCTGGATCTAACGGTGGTGATACTAATTTCACTCATCCAACATACACACCCGACCAGCCGATCAGCTCAGGGGGAGCCCCTATCTCCAAGGACTCAAGGAAGAAGAGGATGGCCCAACCCCACGGCCAAAAGAATAAGAGACAAAGGATCAACCTCATCACCACTTCCACTACCACAACCACCACTACTACCTCAGCCACTACCACTGCCATCTCCATAGCCACCGATACTACCACCACCACTCATACACTCACCTCCATCTCACCCACAACACCCATCACAATTCCAACACAATCAATTCCCATTCTTCCTCCCATCTTCACCACATCCACCACGACAACCACCACTCACCAAGCTGCTACATCCACCCAATTCCCATATACATCTAGCTCGACTCTATCCACTGTCGGGTTAGAGGAACAGCTGGCAAGCCTAAACCACATCGTGCTAAAGCTTATCGCAACTGATAATCTAAGAGCTACTCAAATAAACCAACTGATGCAATTTATGCCGCCCAATCCAAGCAGATAGCTCAGCTCACTGAAAAAGAATGTGATGTACGAGAGAGCGTTAGGCCGAGCTCACCATACATTGAAGAGTCAAAATGATCTGGTGATGGAGTCAATGAAAAGAATTGAAGGTCTGGAGAAGAAAAACAAGAGGATTATGCAAAAGTTGAAGGGGAGAAAGGGTGAACCCCTAAAGATCAAAGAAAATGGTGATGATGATGGTGACGTGGATGATGATGATGAGCTTACAGATGATGAAGAAGAAGATGATGATGATGAGGAAGCAGGACTGAGTGGGAATGGCAAAAAGGATAATAAAGATGATGATGATGAGCAAGAAGGTGATGATGTTGCATCAGCCTCGACTCAAGCAGCTCAGGAGAGGAGCTCCAAAAGAGCCTCGTCCTCCGCAGCTCCAGCTGAGGAGACTCATGATCAGGGAAAGGACAAAGCTTCATAAGCCAATGATTATGATGTTCTTCCCCTTAAGCAAGTCAAGACACAACTAAATTTGATTCTCGACTTGCAAGGGATTGTTAGAAGGTCAGTGAGCTACACTCCCAAAGAAGGAGAAATCATACATGATCTGACCGATGAGCAACTAGCTGAAATGTTCGGACTAAATCTAGATGAACTGATCAAAGATGCTCCCGAAGTAAATGTTCTATGTGATGAGGAGCTATAGGATGTCGATGAAATAGAGATTGATGATGTGAAAGCTAAACACTATCCTGAGTACACTGACCCTGAGGGCAATGTTATCCCCAACTTGGTTGAAACTTTTGGTAGTGTTACTTTTGATAAGTGAACGAGATGGAGAAAGAAAAGGAAAAAGATGAAAGTTAAGCCCAAGCTTCTGATGCGAATTTTTATCTTAAGAAAGCTGAATGGGCTGCTTGTTTTGCTGAATTGAAAGCTCAGCGCACCTCCAAAGAAAAATGCCTACACCAAACTGTACAGAGACAAGAAACATCAGAAAGTGTCTGGTAAAATCATCACGTGGGCTTATTTTGAAGACTTAAATCATCTGTAAAGAGAGAGAAGGGGATTGAGTACTTTAGATATCCACATGATCTGAAGACTCTTCTTGGTTTTGAGCTTAATAGATTGGCTAATTTAGATCTTTTGTATGCCAACCTGAGGAAGATGTCAGGATGGTTTGAGACAACACTGAAGAAAGAATACCACATCAGATGGGTCAACTTCAGGCCTCAACAACCAAAGCGGTTCATTCATAAGACTAAAGTTGATCCTATATCTGGAAGGCCTAAAGTAGTGTTGAAGTGTAGTCCCCCACGCACAATGTCTAAGCTTCCCTTACAGGCAATGCCTTAGGACTTCACTCCAGACTTTAAATGGTGGTATTATGATTGGAGGAGGGGGAAGTAGTCATAGTTTTGAACAGAGAAGGAAAGATTGATACTATCAGGTTATTTGATCCAATATGGCTTGCCAACTTGTCTGTAGAAGATGTCTACACTCTATAAAAGTGGCCATTATTCTATGACACGCAAGATATCGTACAAGCTCTACAGTTTCAACATGTTATATGACTCTGTTTTGCATTTGAGATACACACAGGAGCCACAAGAGAAGAGAAGTACAAGAAGTTTCAAGAACATATGAAGAATGTTAAACAATAGCATAAACTAGGTCCAAAGGGGAATTTTTTGATACATCAAGTTCATTGTTTATCTTCTTAATGTAAAAGTCTGTAATGTAATGTAATTATTCAATGAAATATGATATGAGTTTGATGTTTATTTATCTTGGATTATTTCATATTATTAATGTGTTATGTATAAGTCATATCTTTGAACTTCATATATAGGTTTGATAGTCTTGTACACAATTCTAAGTCAATAATGATTGGGAAATATGTTCAACTTAGTCGGGTAATTATTCATGCTAATGGACAATACTTATGGACCATACGCTTGAATATATCATGCTTATGGACCAGTGGTACGACTGAACTAGGAGACTGGATCAGTCGTATGATTTAGACATAAGATTGACTCAGTCGCACGACTGAACCTTCAGTCGTGCGTATGAATCAACCCCATGATTTAGTCGAACGACTGAACCATACTAATGGTTCAGTCGTATGAATGGAAACTGCAAACTTATAAATACCACTTAATTCATGGAAAAACGAGAATTTAGGAGAGAGACTTCGAATATTCATAAACCCTAGCCATCCAGAGTGTCCTAAATAGCCAATCCAGCTTCAAAGTTTGATCTTGATCAATTCCTACTCATTCTTAACATTTAGTTCATTATTATATAGATCGGGTTATCATTCTCACTTATTGGATCGCCAATCAAATAGGATTCCGCACTATTTCATCTAGTTTCACGCAGAATCTGTTAGTACTCCGTATGTAAATGGTCCTAACAAGATGTATCATATTCAACAGAAGAAACTGGAGCCAAGAAGACAAATCAGGAGCAATGAAGGCGGTGAGATCCAACCTAGGGGGAGTAATGAAGATCATGTATAGGTTGAACTCACCATAGATTAGATTATGTTTATATTCATTTCTAATAGGTTTAATGTTAGTTTACTTTTGAGTATTGTTTATTTTGTGTATTTTTGTTGCCTGACGAAACTATGAGCGAAGTTACAGTTTCCCTCATAGTTAGTTGTTTAGTTCACCAGGTGAAACTCCAATTTCTGTCGGGCGAAACTATAGTTTCAGCAGCAAACAACGAAACTATCAGCGAAACTATGACTTGTATATATAGTTTTGATCTTGCTCATTGTTGGACATCCTTACAGAACCCTAATCGAATATTATTGTTTTAAGTGAGTATTGTAAGTTGTTACTCTAATGAAATATATTTGAGCTTGTTTTCTATTGATTGTATGGGATCCTTATTGTTCATATTTGAATACTTTATGTCTATTATCATTCCTATTCTTCTCTATTGTTTGGGTTTTGTTTCTGATATTGAATAATTGTAAGGCCCCATTCCCGGGACGCTTACAGCTAGTCAACCATTGCACACAAAACATACATTTACAGATATTTTAAATAAACATTTGCAGCGGAAACATTCTAAAATGGCATTTCATTTCATCATAAAAATTTTTGCAAAACAATGCATCGTTTGTTGGTTACAAAATTTCATCGTTGTATTACATCACAAAAGCTTTATATGAATGGATGCCATCCAAAAGAGCTGAGCAGCTGCCTCGTACCATCCTCAACAACATTACCTGCCAACTGGAAAATGCATAAAAGTCAGCGTTGCTGAGTGAGTTTTAGTTTTATAATAAAACATACTTTTACTTTCATTAAAACCTTTCATTACAATTGCATGCGATCATAAATCATATGTACATACAGATAATATCATTATTATATTCGTCATTCTTTCGTTCATGCTTTCATTCATTCATCATTTCATTCATTACTTTCATCATTACCATGAACTTTACCCTTCATGCTCGTGATATTGTGCCTAAGCCTATAAAAGACCTTCATCAGTGGTGC
>BJCM01218950.1:0-17749 GCA_018326385.1 Flaveria bidentis | reverse complement strand
CTTATAAGTTGTTCTTTCTCACACATAATCTATTTAGAAAACCCATTTTCTAAAATGGTGTATTTATTTAATTGCATGATCATATCATCAATTAAATATTAATTGGTGTTTGCTAAGCTTGTTATTGGGTATGACCCGACTTGGATCATAACGTACTAACCACATCAATGTTCTATGTGTCTTGGGCATAAAGGATCCAACAGTAGGATCGTTGATGGAATGGTTAGCACACTTAGTCTCAAAATGAGGAGAGAGTTTAGAACATTTAACAGATCAAATAGAAAATCATGACTTAATTATGATACTTTGAACACAAGTAAACAAGAGGCAGGATCTTAAGAACAACAAGTATTTGGTTTTCAAGCTTGCAGTATATTGCTTCTTAAGTTCTATTACAAGTGTTACAAAAACATAAAAAAATACAAGAATACGAGATACTTTATACTACATCCTACAACCGGCCATACTTAGAAAGCCAACTGGAAACATCAATCTAGACAACATAAGATCAATGTAGAGTCAAAATGCAGATTGCCTTTTGACTAGTGACTATGACATGCCATAGCTTACATTCTAATATATTACAAAAATGATGAAAGTACATAAAGTAAAAAGTTTCAAACACAAGATCTGAATCTACAGTTACCAAAAGCATGGATCTTTTCACCAACTTGTATAAGTTGGTGAGTTATTAGAGTTCCGGCAGAAAGTGGCTTAGCTTTATGGAAAAGTACATAAGATAAAACATGTATTAAAAGTCTTTGGACGAAATTTGTCTTCACTTCATTGGCTTCTGAAGACTTTGTCTTTAAAGTTTTGGAAAACTTCACTTTTGGCTTCGGAAGATATTGATCTTGGCTTTGGAAGATTTCATACCTAGAATATTTTCTAGTGTGGAGTATGAAACTTTCGAAGCAACTTCTACTTTGCACTACGTGCATGCATGCAGAAAGGACTTAGGTTGTTTTGGGTGCATTAGCCTTCATTAAACCTTACAAACTCCTCTTAGGTTGATGCTACCAAAAATATGAAGACTTTAGATGTTGACAGTCCTCATCATGATAAAGACCATACCATTCTTTATCAGATGGTCAGGATCACTCAAACTTTCAAAGTATCTTCTTATTTCAAAAAGATCATGTAGAGGTAGGTTAAACATGTCCTGCCATGTGTAGACATCTTGACCACCTTGATCTCTGTTGACATACTATTTTTCCGGATTAGTAGTGAAGGTCTAGGACAATATAGGTCTTCCTGATGTAAGAGGAGCTATTTGGATTGGAGTTGGTTGAGCTGCCTTTTGTTGCATTTTTTCAAGATGTCTGACTGATCCTAAGGTTTAGAGGTGGATGACTTGGACTTCTTCCTTGACTTTTTCTTTCTAACCATCCTTTTTTTTCTTCTTTGAAGTCTTTGACTGAGAGGATTGGCCTTCAAGAGTAAGTTGTTTAGTTTTTTTCTTCTCTGTTTGGTCATCCTCTCCCACAAGTTTAGAAGGAAAGGGAGTTGGACCCTGCTATGGATTAGAAGATCAAGCTTGCTAAGGTCTAGCAGGAGGTCCAGGTTGTGTTGCCTCAAATTGTTCAACCTTAACCTCCACTTTCGAAGGGGCTTGACTTGGTAGGAAGTGTAATTAAACAAGCTCTCCTTTCTTGATCTTCTGCTTGATCACCCTAATGTGCTCATCCATGGTGAATAGAGATATTAGGCCAAGTCTCCTTCTAAAGAATCCATATAGCTTCAAGAAGCCAATCATCCTCTGCCTGTCAGCATACTTCTTTTGACTTTTTTGGATGATGGCTCTTGACTTAGTTGCTTCTTCTTTCATCTCTCTCTTAGCAGCTTTTTGCTCCTTTTGAAGTTATAGCTCAAGCTACTTGAGATATTCAAACTCAACGTATTCATATGACAAGGAAGAAGTACAACTGTCTGATAGAGACCTATGACACTAAGGTAGTTTATCATGTTTTGTCTGTTAGCCTCCTTATCTACCTAAGGTTGTTTAATTTCCACAACCTCTCTTGCAGGACTTTCTTGAACTAGGGAAAGGGTAGGAATATGTTTGTATAGCCTTTTCTGCCTTCTTTCTTCCTTAATCTTGAGGAGAAACTTTGCATCCTCTGTCTTCTTCCTCTCGTTAGACATTTCCATGTTTGCTAGTTTATTGAATTCATCTAAAGGGAGATAGATGATTTCATCTATATCATAGTTCCTGGTCTGTAGATAGTTAATCATGTCTGCTCTTAACTTATCATCTGAGTGTTTGGTTTAGGAGCAGCCTTGATTGCAGCTTCTATGAAGCCTAAGGACCCAGTGGAACTTTCTCCCCTTAACTTCCTCTTCCTTTCTCTCTTCTCCTCCTTAAGAGTCATTTTCCTTTCCCCTTTATAACCTACAAACCTTTGTGACTCAGGGTGAAAAGAGCTTTGGCCTTCATTGCTTGGAGTAGCATCCAGGCTTTGCAAGAGAGAGGTTGTGATACACCTTCACCAATAGGTGTTCACTGAGGGATTGGAATGCTGAAGTTGCTGGTTCTATGATAGTGCTCACAAGTTCTGTCACTGGGCCTTCAATCAAGGTTTTCCATTTGAAGCTAAACTTAGGGTCAACCTAAATATCCAATTAACCGATGACATTGGTTGCTCGTATTTGTCTTCTTGCTTTGAACACTTCAGCAATCCAGTCTTGAATCTTTTAAGCCACTCTGCTAGCTTGCCTGAATTGACTTGGGTTGGCAAGTGGCATGTTGACTTAGATCAAGACCTTCATAGTAATTCAAGGTTTGAAATTTTAGGATTACTTGCTACCCTTGAACTCTTTGAAGTATGTGAGCTCTTCTATCAACATCATACCTCCACCCAATTATGTAATTTGAAGCTCCTTGGGGGCGGGGATGATATTGCCTTTGGAATTACCTCCTCAAACAGACTTTGAATGAGTGAGTCCATATCAATATGAACTTGAGGAGGTTTCTGAGTATGGATAATTACAAGTGAGGATATTGAGTCCTTAATGTCCTCTGTGAAGAACTCCCAGGTTATGTGATTGCTAAGACTTTCTCCCCATTTTTAGTAGCATCACCCACTTGAATAGGTGAGCTAGGAGTAAGGTCTATTAAATCCATAGGTTCTTGTGTTCCTGGTTGAGCTCTCCTTGAAGGTCTCCCAACTAGTTTCTCCTTGAGACAAGAGATCTCAAATTGCTGATCATTGACCCTGTTTTGTATGGTTGTCACCTGAGATTTAAGGTGACTAACTTTAGAGACTAAATAGGAGCACATTTCTTACAATTTTTTCACCTTTAGTCTTATGTTCCTCTCATATTCATCAGGAGAGGGAACATTTACAAGATGGATTTTCAAGAAAGAGATGCTCTTCTTCACTCTTCTCAAAGACATCCTTTACTATCTCTTCTTCATCCTATACACTCATGGGGTTTATTAAAGGAAGCTCATTTTCACAAGTTCCACACCAAGGAGATCTTACAGACAAATTTATATGTGGAGGAGCTATCTCAGTAGATCCCAGTACCTTCTTATTCTAATAATAAACTTTTGCATGTAAGGATGAGGATATTATGTTCTTGTAGTTCTTTTCTTCAAGAACACATTTTTCTGCATTAGCTTTGCTGATCACAAGCTCAACCTGACATTTAGTTAACTAAGTGATGAGATCTTTGATTTGAGTCCTGTAATTAGTATGTTCATGCTTAAAAGTTGAAATGGTTTTCTCTAGATCTTCTATCTTAAGTCTATAGTCACTTTTAGCTCTTTTGAAATCAGATTTTAAGATATTTAAGGATTCAAGATCAGATCTCATCTCTAAGTTAAAGGACCTATATCTGTTAATGTAGCAATACATTCAGGTGTACAGAGATGTTCCAATACATTTGCTTTATCATGGTCAGTCATTAGTGTTTGGTTTTGTTAGGACCATGTACGTACGAAGTACTAACTGATAATGCGTGTATACCTAATCAAATAGTGCGGAATCCTATTTGATTGGCGATCCAATCATTGAGAACGCAGTTTAGATCAATCTAGATATTAATGAAACGTTATGAACGATCAGAACACGAACAAATGCAAACTATGAAGTTGGAACAGGTTCTCTAGAGTCTCTGGACGGCTAGGGTACGTATGTGAGTCGAAATTCTTAAAGTGTTATGTTTTTTTCACGAATTAGGTGGTATTTATAGGTTAGGGTTTGTCAATCGTACGACTGAATCATATGATTGGTCCATACGCACGACTGAGGGTTCAGTCGTGCGACTGAGCAAATCTTATGTCTCAATCGTGCGATTGATCCAGTCTCCTGGTTCAGTCGTGCGACTGATCCATTAGCATGAAGTGTTCATGCGTATGGTCCATTAGCATGGTCCATTAACATGAAGACTTCATACGTTTAAGTTTAAACACATTTCTCAACCATTCTTGACTAAGAACTATGTAAACAACCACAAACCTATATAGTTAGTTCAATATGCGTTATTACACAATAAACAATAAAATATTAAACATCAATAGCATCAATCACATATTTCATTTCATTCAACTCATTCATTACACATATGTAAGACATGAAAGACATTTTACATTAAGCTCCTAAACTAGGTACATATGTATCAACAAATTCCCCCTTAGACCTAGGTTACATCAGTGTCTAACATTCTTCATTAGCTCCTCAAACTTCTTGTACTTTTCCTCTCTAGTAACTCCGGCATGTATCTCAAATGCGAAACAGAGTCGTATGACATTTTGGAACTGGAGGGCTTGTACAATGCCTTGGGAGTCATAGAATAGTGGCCACTTGTATAATGTATACACATCGTCTGAAGACAAGTTGGTCAGCCACATAGGGTCAAACACCCGGATAGTTTCCATCTTGCTCTCTTTTCGTAAGACTATGACCGCTTCACCTGTTCTCCAATTGTAATACCATCATTTAAAGTGTGGAGTGAAGTCCTGTGGCATTTTCCATAAGGGAATGTTAGACATAGTGTGCGGAGGACTCCACTTCAGCACCACCATTGGTTTTCCAGATATTGGGTCCACTTCAGACCTTCGGATATACATCTTCGGTTGTTGAGGTCTGAAGTTTACCCACCTGGTGTGGTATTCTTTCTTTAGTGTAGCCTCATACCAGCCTGACATTTTCCTCGGATCAGCATATAACAAGTTTAGACGCGCCAGCTGGTTGAGCTCAAAACCCGGGAGAGTCTTCAGACCGTCTGGGAATCGGAAGTACTCTATACCCTTCTCCCTCTTAACTGCATACACGTTAAGATCTTCAAAATACGCCCATGCAATAATCTTGCCTGACACCTTTAGATGTTTCTTGACCTTGTATAGCTTGGTGTAGGCATTTGGCTTTTGTGCAGTCCGTTGGGTTCTTATTTCAGCAAAACAAGCCGCCCATTCAGCCTTCTTGATATCAACATCAGGGTCTGAGGCTTGGGCTTGGCTTTCATTCTTTTCATCTCCTTTTCCAACTTATCCACTTTGTCAAACGTAGCACTGTAGAGAGTGTCACCCAAGTTGGGGATCACATTGCCCTCTCGGTCAGTGTACTCTGGATAGTAGTCTGTTGTGACATCCTCGATTTCTATTTAATTTACATCATTGAGCTTGTCGTCACTAGTAACATCAAAAGTAGGCATATCTTTGACAATCTCGTCTGGATTTAGCCTGAACATCTCAGCAAGTTGCTCATCAGTAAGGTCGTAAATGATTTCTCCTTCTTCGGGAGTGTAGCTCACCGACCTTCTGACAATCCCTTGCAAATCAAGAAGCATTGTGAATTGAGACTTGATTTGCTGTAGGGGAGCAACATCATATTCATCTTGCTGAGATGTTTGATTTGCTTGATTTAAACATGTAAACACATGAACAATTAGTAATTAATCAAGACAATCAAACATTTGATAAAGATATATAAACATTAAGTATAGAATATTAATACAAGATTCAAGTACAAAAGTTTTTCAAATACATAAACTTCTAAGAATTACTGTCTTGAATAGCCGGCTTCTCAGCTGGAGGGGCAGAGGATGATGCTCCTTTGTCTTGGGTTCTCTTGGTTCTCCTTTCTTGACCCTGAGCATATGCTGATGCAGTTGCATCCCCTTCTTCATTATTGTCTCCGCCCTTCTTTCCCTTTGTCCCTTCATCATCATTGTCCTCTTCATCATCAGTCTCATCATCATCACCATCACCATCATCATCATCATCATCATCATCATCATCATCACCCTCTCTAATCTTCAGAGGCTCATCTTTAGATCCCTTCAGTTTGAGCATGATAGTCTTGTTTGAGGCCTCCAACTCCTCAATCCTCTTTACTGATTGGTCATTTTGCTCTTAGAGTTGGGAAATCTGTTGTGCTTGCTGGGCAATGTGCTGTGCTTGAGTAGCATTTAGCTTCACAAGCTAACATAGTTGAGCAGCTTTTTCTTCATTAGCAGCTAACAGCTTCAGCACCATGCGATTTAGTGCTGCCAGCTGTTCCTTTACCTCAATGGTGGGTAGAGTGGGTCCTGTGGTGAAGGTGGTGTGGGTTGATGGTCCTGCTTGGTGGCTGGTGGTAGTGGTGGTGGCTGTGGTGAATATGGGTGGTGGGATATGAGTGGATGGTGAAGGGTTGGCTGTAGTAGTAGAGGTTGGGAGTGTGGTAGTGATAGGTGGTGTGGTAGTGGTGGAGGTAGCTTTGGTGGATGTGGGAGATGTGGTGGTGGTGGTGGTAGTAGTGGTGGTTGTGGCAGTAGTGGTAGTAGATGTGGTCAATGAAAATCGTGGCCTCTTACCCTTTTTGCCATAAGGGTGAGCCATCCTCTTCTTCTTGGAGCCTTTAGGCACAGAGGCTCCCCCTTGGCTACTAGGCTGGTCCGAGGTATAAGATGGATCAGTAGTAACAACATCCCCAGACTCACCCTGGCGTCCACCAACCGCCAAGAGCCCTCTTTCAGTGGCTACGACCCGGCTCCCCATCGTTCGCACCAGAGGCTCCTCATCAGACTCCTCTTCCTCTATCTGGAAATCAGGATGAATAGGAGCAGACTCGGGTCAACCCTGACCATCACCTCCTTGATCATCATCGTGGTCATCACCATCAGAATCAAATGAGGGTAGAGCAATCTGCTCAACATCAGAATCAATCTCGTCGTGGCACCATTTCCTCTTAGCTGGCGCCACATACTTTACATTGGCCAGGTGGCTGAACAACCTCCTCACCGGGGGCTTCACCTGCTTGCCCCGGTAGACCTTCATCCTCCCGAGGGTGCTGTCATCCATGATCTCGAGAGTAATTGTATCATCACTCTCCTTAGGCAACAAAGGAAGCTTCTCGTCAATGATCATCTGTAGGAATCGGGGGTACATGCAGAAGCCTTCCTTTCCTTTGGCCTCTATGTTCTCGATTTGATAGGAGAAGATCATGCGGGAGAAACTTAACGGATGGTTCAGTACGAGTGCAACGTATGCATTCTGGATTTGGTCAGAGAGGTCGTCAAATCCTCCACGTCTGGAGGCTATGCAATTCAGGATCACATGTGTCAGATACTTAAATTGAGGGCACATGTTACTCTTGTTCAGCACCCCAACATTTAAGTCGCCGGTGTACTTGATCCTCATAAAGCATCCCTGGACAGTCAGGGGATGTAGCTTAGTTAGATTGCTTCCGTCCTCACCCAAGCCTAAGACCCATCTCAAATCCTCCTCCGTGATCATTATCTCTTGACCCAAGATAGAGCTCCGTATACAATGGGGCTAAACTGATCTGTCTACCCTGGCACTCTCCCAGAAAGACTGCTGGATGGACCTGTAAGGTGTGCACGGAGTCGAGATAGCCTTGAAGATCCGTGATCGACGCAGAAAAGATATAATCCCTGAGAACTCAGCAGCGTTCCAGGATGTAGGATCAAGGTGGGCACAAATGTTGTGCTTGGTGTTCATAGTCCACCTTCCTGCCATATTTCTGTAACATAAGACACATAAACATTAGATTAATCCATAACTAAAACACTTGAAATTTAAACTATTTTGAAATCAGTCTGGTTCAATCGTGCGATTGAGCCATACGACTGAGTTCAGTTGGTTGATTGAGTATGCGACTGACTTCAATCGGGCGACTGAGCATGCGGCTGAGTTCAATCGGGCGACTGAGCATGTGACTGAGTTCAATCGGGTGACTGAGCATGCGGCTGAGTTCATTCGTGCGATTATGCTCATACGCCTAGTTCATTCGGCTGATTGAGTCATTTGTTCAGTTCATTCGTGCGATTGAAGTTCATTCGGAGTGACAAGTCGCATACCTCTCTGTTCGACACTTTAACCCTGAATCTAGGTCAAAACTGGAAGTTAAACGTTGTGTTTAGACTCTTTAGACTAGCAGGAATCCTAATTGTCACAACATGTCTTTAGTTTCAACCAATTTGCACATTTATATGGTCTGTTAGTTGGTTATTACGTATTTCTTGATTTTAAACAATTTGGGCCTGTTAGTGTTTGTTTTCACCGCGCATTTTGTGCGAGTTCGATCTTTCATTACCCGCAGATGATGCTACAACACGCCAGTAACACAATGGTGAAGAGAAATCGACTTAATCAAATTTTGCAGAGTGTAGCTACTTTCGGGTGATTTTTTGGGCGATTGAAGGGTGATGAAAATATGCGACCAACTTTAGCCCTATTTATACTGATTTTATCTTCAGTCGGGCGACTGGATCCATTCGCACACTTCATTCGTGCGACTGGAGCTCAGTCGTGCGATTGGCTCAACCGGTCACATTCAGTCGCGCGACTAGGTTTCAGTCGTGCGACTGACTCATTCGGTCACCTCCATTTTTGTGATTGGTTCATTCTACTGATCCAATCGTGTGAATAGTTCATACTCATGCCCCATTCATGCGACTGGTCCATACTTATGGTCCAGTCATGCGAATGACTCTGACTTAAGAATTTAACCTTATGCATTTTCAACCACTTAATCCTTTTAACAATAGATAAAACGTTATCAGCAATGATCATCTCAGACATGACCTTTTTTAAATTGAAAAGCCTATTGATCACCTCAGACGTGATCCTTTTACTTAAAACGAATTTATCACCTTAGACGTGACTCATTTTTAATTTTGAATGTTTTGGTCACCTCAGACGTGACCCTTTTGAGTGAGTGATTCACAGGTGAAGTCTTGATGCCTAGTCCGACTTTTATCTACTAAATGACTATAATGAAAATAAAGCAACTAGAAAATTTAACAAACAAAATCAGGACATATTTTTGTATTTTTGATTGGAGATGGATTTTAAACCTATTAGAGTAATTCTAATTGATTTTACTTCCTGGACAACACAGCTTCAATTCTAGTTTATCATTTCTGGTACGATTCATTTTGGAATCATATAGGTATATCAGAATCACTTGGGATATTTTAATAACCGATTTTGATTCTTGATCCTTGTTTTCACTGATAGTCAATAGCAATTTTAGGAAATCATACTAGAGCTACAAGATGTACACAATGATTTTGACTTTCAAGAACTGCAGCTCACGATGATTGTTAGTATACTTGTCATTTTAAATCAATACACAAACTTTTGACACGCATTGGTGATTAGTTAAGGTTTAATTATTTCAACAAGCTTTTGTGGTTCCCATACTCATATGGTAATCAACGTTCCTCAGGAGATTTTAGAGCGGTCTAAGGGTATATTTCAAGAAGAGACTATTCTAAGAGCTTTCAAAGAGATGCTAAGCCTCAGGTCAGTGTCATCGCTCAACAGAGAGGCGTAAACAACAATGAATTCTAGAATATTTAGGTTATGCTTATCCTTAGGTCAGTGCCACCGTACAGTAGAGAGGCACATAACCTATCTTCTTGTTTGAGCAATTATTTTTCTTTTTGCACATATCGCACCAACAACATAAGTTATTAGCTAGATTGATTTATGCATTTTTCATGTGCTTTGCTTATATTTTATGGTCGTTTGCACACATATGTGGCGTTTATTTTGCTCTTCACCCCTTATTGGAACAATGTTGATTGTGTTAACCAGGGATAAGATGGGAATCCACAGCAGGTTGAACAACTTAGTTTGTAATTGGAACCACCAATGAGGTCTACTTGTCTATTGTGTTGAATCTACTGACACATCATATAATAAACTAATAGCCTCTAGGTCTACTTTCTCTATGTTAGCTTGATAGCCTACTAGTTTTGCTATCATTTTTTCTTTTATTTTGATTAGACTTTTCAGATTTAAACTTTGACTTTTGCATCTTAAACATTTGAACTTTTGAAGTCCCAAATAATCTGTTCCTTGTGTACTATCATTTTCCAAATACGTTGAATCAGTATCACAGATTTGATTTCTTTCCTTTTAGCTAAGCTGTCATCCTCCCTTGTTTTTTTAAAGAATTAAATAAAATAACTAATTTAATACTAATCTAACCTATTCTCCCCCTAAAATTCTAAAACCGAAAATATTTTTGAGTTTTAGGATTTTATAGACAAAGAAATAAAAAAATAAAATAAAAATAAAAAATAATAAAAAATAACTATACTCGTTGGACTATGGAATTTCATCTTCTGGAATCATTTCACATTTCTTTTTCACGCCGTTGACCTCTAACAAATATAAAATTCTCGGTTTATCAAAAGCTTTTGTATAGAGGTCGGCGCGTTAAAAGTCCGTATTAGTTTTAACAACATCGATTAAATTCTTTTCAAAGCAATCACGTATAAAGTGATATTTAATCCCGATGTGTTTAGTTTTAGGATGTTGAACCAGAATTTTAGTTACGGAGATAGAAGCAGAATTATCAACAAATATAGGAGTGTTAGAGAATTTCAAACCGTAGTCACGCATTTGCTGTTGAATCCAGATGATTTGTGAACAACAACTTGCAGCAGCAACGTATTCATCTTCACATGTTGATAGAGCAACGGAGGTCTGCTTCTTACACTTGTAGGTGACTAACCGTCTACCAAAGAATTGACACCCTGCTGACTTATAAAACTGTGAGAAGAACTAGTCCAACTATGCAGTTTTTGTTTTAGTGAGTTGACTTCGACTTCTAAAACTGCCTTTTCTTTCTTAGCTTCTTCTAGGGAGTTTAAATAGAACTTTATGTCTTTTGCTTGATTAAAAGCAAAAACTTCAATTTCCCTTATTTGTTTATTTAAAAGTTCTATTTTCTCTTTATAACTGTGCTTATTTTGTTTCAGAATTCGATTAGCTTTTGTACACAGTTGTAAGTCATTTACTAAGCTATCATTGTGATCTAATAACCTAGCAAATTTTAAATCTATGCTTTCTCTAAACTTGTTACATTTACTTTAAGCATGATTATGAAAAAGTTGGTCTGTGGTACTTACCTGTGAAGATTCGGTTGAATCTGCCATCAGTGCAGAGTTTGACTCTTCAGGTGCTGGAGATTCTAAACATGTCGTTCTGAGATCTTCTTCAATTCGGTGATTGACCACATTTGCAGTATCTTCATGATCTGACATCACTAGTTCAACTACTATTTCACCTTCACTTGCAGTGTCATCGTCCAGACCCTCAACATTTCCAATGTTTGGCTCACCCGGAGATACAAACGAAAGGTCCAATCTTGACCTTCGTCATCTTGTGTAGTCAAAGCCTTTGTATATTTGCTTGACGTGGCAACTCCACTCATGGATTTGTCTTGACGGTTGAATGATGAGAAGGATTCCCGTTACCTATCTTCTTGGGCTTTACACATTCACGTTTAAAGTGCCCCTTTTCTCTATAGTTAAAACAGGTAAGTTTGGTTTTGTCAAAACCAAAAGTTGTATCCTTTGTGGCTATAACGTTTTGTCCCCTGCTCGTAATCCTCATCAGCCAGATGGCAATTTCCGATCTTTCCTGCAACTAGACCATCATAAGAATGAACGACTGCGGCTAAAAGGTCCATATGCTCCTTTGCAACCTCAACAGTAATATTCTCAAGATTCTTGGTCTTCAACTTACTAGCATTTGCTTCTGATCTGATATATTGGGTACTAAAGGACCCTGACGTTTCAGATCCCGAAGCTGTAGGTTGAGAAAGAGCGGTTGAACTAGAAACAAATGTCGTTTGAAGAGGTGCTCCTGAACTTGTTGAAGTGGAAGTGGTTTATAAAGTGAAGGATTCTGGTCATAGGATCCTTTCTATGACCTGTATTTCATCCTCAGTTCCTCCTCCTTCAATTTCAGGATGAAGTCGTTTATGTCTAATTTTGCCAGTAAATTGTTCTATCTCAAATTAGACACAAACGAGTCCCACTTCTCTGACAGACCATCGGCAAAGCTTGAGACCTTATCTTCCATTAATGTTGTGACTCCATGAGTGTGTAGCTCATTCATTAAATGGTAGAACCTGTCTATGACATCATCCAAGCTCTCTTTGCCCATCGAAGAGAAGTTATCAAACTCCTTCTTGAAAGCCTTTGCCTTTAGAGCTTTCAACAATCATTTCCGTTGTATCGTTTCTCTAAGGCTTCCCATAACTTCTTTGCCTGTTTATTCTCAGAAAACTGGTGGAATATATCCTTAGGTATCGACTGAGTCAACAGACCATACACTTTCTTCTCAGTATTGTACTTCACCTTCTGGCTATCAGTCATGCCACCCAAGGTAAGTTTAACACCATCAGCACCAACCGGCATGCTATAACCTGTCTCGATTGATTCCCACAGATTGGGATGAACTCTATTTAGATAAATCTCAAAACTTTGCTTCCATTATGGGTAATCATTAATGTTATAAGTTTAGGGGGCTTATTGTGATTCCCTATTTCATTTTCCAGAAGCAAAAGGTTCTGGATACGAGAGTCTCTACCGGCAGTAAACGCAGAGTATTGATCTTCCATTTCTATAAACTTTGAACTTTAACTTAAGACTTATTCACTCGTGCGAATGGAGAGATGCCAATGGGCCAGTCGTGCGATTGAACAAATGCGGATGGGTCAATCGTGCGAATGGACAAATGCGGATGAACAACCGTGCGATTGGACGAATGCGGGTGGACAATGTGAATGAGGTGATTCAGTCGTACGAATGGATGTGCGACTGAGTTCAATCGTGCGTATGGGATGTGCAATAGAGTTCAGTTGTGCGATTGAGTCAATCGTGCGACTGAAGGCTGCTGTTTTTGAAAATTCGAAGGTTTTTTATACTTTGACACAAAAACATGAGTTTTCAAGAACCCTAATCTGCCGTATGTCGAAAAACTTAAACTTTTAGATCTGGAGACACTGAAACCACTGTTTTACTAAAAAAACGACTCTTTTAAATGAAAAACGTGATTTTTGCACCAAAACTAATCGAAACACACGCAAAATCAAGAGCCAAAGCTCTAATACCACATGTTAGGACCGTGTACGTACAAAGTACTAACTGATAATGCGTGTATACCTAATCAAATAGTACGGAATCCTATTTGATTGGCAATCCAATCAGTGAGAATGTAGTTTCAATCAATCTAGAGATTAATGAAACGTTATGAACGATCAGAACACGAACAATTGCAAATTATGAAGTTGGAGCATGTTCTCTAGAGTCTCTGGACGGCTAGGGTACGTATGTGAGTCAAAATTCTTGAAGTGTACGGTTTTTCCACGAATTAGGTGGTATTTATAGGTTAGGGATTGTCAATCGTACGACTAAACCATTAGCATGGTTTAGTCGTGCGACTGAATCATACGATTGGTCCATATGCATGACTGAGGGTTCATTCGTGCGACTGAGCCAATCTTATGTCTCAATCGTGCGATTGATCCAGTCTCCTGATTCAGTCGTGCGACTGGTCCATAAGGATGAAGTGTTCATGCGTATGGTCCATTAGCATTAAGTCTTCATACTATTAAGTTTAAACACATTTCTCAACCATTCTTTACTAAGAACTATGTAAACAACCACAAACCTGTTAGTTAGTTCAATATGCGTTATTACACAATAAACAATGAAATATTAAACATCAATAGCATCAATCACATATTGCATTTCATTCAACTCATTAATTACACATATGTAAGACATGAAAGACATTTTACATTAAGCTCCTAAACTAGGTACATATGTATCAACATGTTTGGAGATGCATCTTCTACCTAAAAGCATTAGTCAAAGCCTCCTTCTTCAACAATAGCTACAACTTGCTGCTTTGGCTTCTCATTCTGGTTGGCTCTTTGAGCGTAGATTGGTCTGGTTTGTTGTTTGCCACCATTTTTCTTTGGTGCCTTGCACTCTCTAGCAAAGTGTCCTATTTGGTTACAGATGTAATAGTTCATCTTGGTCTTGTCTAGCCTAAACTTTCCATTAGTTGTATTGATTGGAAACTTTCTCCATGTCCTCTTATAGAACTTCTTGGCTCTGTGAGTGAGAAGAGCTATTTGTTGAACTATCTCCATGTACTCTAGGTTACATGGATGGATGCAGTCAAGATCTTCAAGGGTGAAGAGAAAGTGCCAGAACTTTCATCAGCATACACAAAATCTTATGAATAGCTTGTCTCTTAGAATAGACCTCCTTGAGTGTAACTCTCCCTTAGTGTCTTCGGGATGGTGATAAAAAGACCCTTTTGTGAGTTGTCAGGGTAGCAGATTAGATGTTGTTGTGGTTCTATGCAATCTCTTTTAACCACAAGAAGGGCTGAACTCAATTGATTGCTGGAGTTACCAGATGGATTTTGAATCTTCATCTCTATCTGGTATAGAATACCATACGACTTTGTAAGAGTAAGAGTCTTAATGTTCTTAGTTCTCTTGATAACAACATAATAATATGTCCATTGTATAGGAAGAGAGGACATGAACTTCCTTACAATTTCTCTATATTCACGATTTACTCCAACATCTATAAGAGTATCCATAATCTCAACATACCTGAAGTATTGTTGAGTAGTGGTTTCACCTGCTTTGAAGGTAAAGTACTCAAACTGCTACTTCAAGAGGTCCTTCTTATTCTCATTTGCTTTAGAGGACCACTCATACATGAGCTTCAATGCATCCGATAGTTGCTTAGCAGTTTTGCGCTTCTTGAAGCCCTTGTAGATGGAGTTTGGAAGAGTAGTTTAAAGGGTAGTCATGGCTTTATGATCTATGTCTATTCTCTTTCTATCTTCTTCAAAATAGTCAGTCACCTCATTTGGAATCATACCACCTCCAGCAGCAGCTGAAAAGGTGTTTGGTATGTGAGACCCAAAGACAACATATTCCCATATCTAGGAGTCTTGAGACTTGATAAATCCTTCCATTCTTTGACACCAAGTATCAAAGTCTTTAAGAGTGATCAATAGGGATTTGATCATGGTTCTGGTATCCATATTAGCTTTTGTGAGAGCAACCATTTGAGTTGTTAAATGTTTTATGAGACTGAGGGATCTAAGATGGTGAAATCTTACAATCAAGAGCCTGGAAAGCTCTGATACCAAACACAAGATCGTTGATGGGGTGGTCAACACACTTAGTCTCACAATGTGAGAGAGTTTAGAACACTTAACAGATCAAATAGGAAACCAAGATTTAATTATGATACTTTGAACACAAGTAAATAAGAGACAGAAACTTAAGAACCACAACAAGTATTTGGTTTTTAAGATTAGAGTATATTGCTTCTCAAGTTTTGTTACAAGTGTTACAAAAGCATAAGAAAAATACAAGAATACGATACACTTTATACTACATCCTACAACCGATCATACTTAGAAAACCAGCTAAAAACATCAATCTATACAACATAAGATCAATATGGAGTCAAAATGCAGATTGCCTTTTGACTAGTGACTATTACATGTCATAGTTCACATCCTAATATATTACAAAAAGGATAAAAGTACATAAAGTAGAAAGTTTCAAACACAAAAAATCAATGTATAGTTACCCAAAGCATGGACCTTTTCACTAACTTGTATAAGTTGGTGAGTTACCAGAGTTGCAACAGAAAGTGGTTCAACTTTATGGAAAAGTACATCAGATAAAGCATGTATTAAAAGTGTTCAGAAGAATTTTGTCTTCACTTCATTGGCTTCGGATGACTTTGTCTTGGAAGCTTTGGAAGACTTCATTTTTGTCTTCGGAAGATATTAGTCTTGGATTCAGAAAATTTCATACTTAGAATATTTTCTAGTGCAGAGTATAAAACTTACGAAGCAACTTCTACTTTGCACTACATGCATGCATGCAAAAAGGACTTGGGTTGTTTTGGGTGCATTAGTCTTTCATTAACCTTACACTTATATATGAAAAAACATCAATAATTCTTAGCTTGATTGATTGAGATAAGGCATCTCAAGACTTTATTAAATTAAAAATATATCTTTAGTTTAAGTCCCACGTATAACAAGAAAAATAATTTTAGGTTGGGTCAAAGTAGTTTTCTCATGTACGGCGAGTTTCCTCGTAAAGGTTAGTATCAGATTGCGTACTCGAGTAATGAAAATAATCAAGTGAGTGAGTGGCCCATGTAACACTCAGGCTCGTACCACCAATCTTTTTCGCTTTGCCCACGAGGAGCTCCAAGATTTTCTTTTTGTTGCACAGGTAAAATTTCCCAAGGAGGTCACCCATCCTTGGATTGTTGCCACCAGAGCACGCTTAACTATGAAATTCTTCTTTTATCCACAACCAATACGCCCAAAACACATTGATGATATTAAAGACCAGACATTCCTTATGAACCAAAACTTTCTCATTTCTACGGCTGATGTGGGATTTATGTAGGGTGTCACAATTACCCACCCCTCTTGGACTCATCATCCTCGCTAAGCCCGAGAAGTCACCATCGTTAGTGAGGTATGTCCCACACCACAAATGGCACATGAATGGTTTTGATACCATTCTGTAACACCCTGCCTCTTGTACCACCAATATTATCCACTTTGCCCACGAGGAAATCACGAATTTGCTTTTGGTTGCGTAAGTGAAAACTTCCCAGGGAGGTCACCAATCCCTGGATTGCTGCCACCTGAGCACACTTAACTGTAGAGTTCTCTCATCCACAACTAATACACCCAAAACACGTTGTTGATATTAAAGAATAGACATTCCTTATTAACCACGAATCTTTCCTGTCCACAACCAATGTGGGATTTATGTAGGGTGTCACAATGGCACCCATCCTAGTACTACCGGCCCCTCATACCAACAATATTTTCCGCTTTGCCAACGAGGAGCTCACGGATTTGCTTTTGGTTGCCCGAGTGAAAACTTCCTAGGAAAGCCACCCATCCCTGAATTGTTGCCACCTGAGCATACTTAACTGTGGAGTTCTCCTCTCATCCACAACCAATATGTAACACCCGGATATTTAAGAAAAGACAATAAAGGAATGATAAAGGTAGCAAATGTAAATTTAACCCAAGATGAGGGGTTAAGGGTGTAAAAAAAGGACAAAAGGTACAGAGTTGGTGTTAAAAGAGGGCATGGTCGCCCATTCCCCCCATCACGCCCTTTTCAGACGAATTTCAGAGGGAGGAAGAGAAGAACTTTCGGGTCTTGAAGAAGAACAGGGAGAAGGCCGGATTTCAAGGTAGGAATTCGAGGGTTTATGTGTTTTGTTGAGTTCTTGTTTCGGTTATGTGCTTATGTATGTTGTATGTTCGGTTGTGTGTGTGTTTTGCTGGGTTTAGGTGTTCGAACTCTCTTACAGTCGGGTTTGAAGAAGTCTTGCCCGAAGAGTTGTCAAGGTGAGTTCTAGAACCCCTCTTTTACTGATTTTCAACTGATTTGGGGCTGGAAATGTATGTATG
>BJCM01218947.1:0-10759 GCA_018326385.1 Flaveria bidentis | reverse complement strand
AACTTCTCCAAAGGGAGAGGTTTCTTGCAAGTCCATCTTGTACATGTTCCCTTTCCTGGGGGCTCTTAGAAGAATATGCTCATGAGGAATGACCACCCTAGGCTTGAGAACAATGCACTCATGCTCAGTAAAGAGCATGTTATGACTCTGATCACAAAATTGGGATACACTCAAAAGATTGTACCCACGATCCTTGACAAAGTTTACCTTTTCAATGCAGAGCTTACCATTTCTGACCTTGCCCCTTCTAGAAATGTAACCATCATCATCTCCTCCAAAAGCAACTGGCCTTCCATCAATCCTTTCAAAGTTCTAGAGTAGTGAACTATTGCCTATCATGTGCCTAGAACATCTACTATCAATGATCCAGACATTCTTGTTTGTCTTGAGTTGTCCCTGCACAAACAAAATGGTTAGTTACAATTGGAAACCCAAGCCTTATTTGTCTTGGGCTCACTAAGAGAAACAGAAGGTAATGCAATAGTAATGGATCCTATGGTTGTGCTTTGAGTATCTTGAGCTGTTGTTAATGGAGAATTTTCAGTCACTTGGTCTATCTTAGACTTCCACACCACCTTAGACTTGACCTTCAATACTTCGGAAGCTTTTGAGACTTCGGAAATTTTGATGACTGGACCTTCGGAAAATTCTGCAATCACTGTAGCAGACTTTAGTGCTTCGGAAGTATTCCTTCCTTCTGAGACCATATTTTCTTCCGAAGACAATTTTCCACTTGCCTTCTTTTTAGTTTTGGAGCTTCCGAAGGAAACAGATTTTCTTTCCAACGCTTGAATCTTCTTGGAACTCTTGGAAGTCCTTGTCTTGCTCATGTGAAGAGTACCTTTAGGATTGTATGGACAATCCTTAGCAAGATGAGCAGTACTTTCACATATGACACACTCCATTTTCTTCTTCCCAAGAGCCTTCTGCTGAGAACAAGACTGAATTTGGTCTCATCCCTTCTCCACCCTCATCTTTGCAGATGCTGAGACAGTCCTTTTGGGCTAAGGACTATTCTAGGAGTTAGATGGTCCATGCTGTATAGCAGTGGTACACAACAGATTAGTCTTCTTCTTGGTACTGAGATGATTTGAACATGAACCAGAACTCTTAGAAAAAGAGTTTAGGTTGATGTCTTCAGTCTTTACTACTTCAAACCCTGCAAAGATAAAAACTTGTTTCTGCTTAGAGTTAAAAGTAGCCTTGATCACTTGAGCCTTCCTAGCTTTTATTTTGCTCTTTCTGATCAAGTTCTTTCTCATTGACTTGGTCATCACAGTCTTCTTCTCCTCCTTTAAAAGATAGTGGCCCTTCTTAGAATCCTCCTCTTCACTCTTCTCAGAGGAATTCTTCACTATCACTTCATCATCCACTTCACTTAAAGGATCTATGAGAGGAAGCTCATCTTCATAAGTTCCACACCTGGGTGATCTTATAGACAAGATTGTGTGTGGAGGAGCTATCTCATTAGATCCTAGTCCCTGATTGTTTTGATAACAAACCTTCTTGTGTAGGGATGAAGATATCATGTTCTTGAAAGTCTCTTCTTCAAGAACACACTTTTCAACCCTGTCTTTGCTAATCACAAGCTCAGTCTGGCACTCAGTCAACTTAGTTATGAGATCTTTGATCTGAGTCCTAAAATTTGTATGCTCATGTTTTAGAACTTAAATAGTTTTCTCTAAGTCCTCTATCTTCAGTTTATAATCATTTTCAGGCTTTCTAAAATCAACTTTTAGGATGTTCAAGGACTCAAGATCATATCTCATTTCTAAGTTGTAGGACCCGTATCTATTAACTTTAGCAATGCATTCAGGGGGACAGAGTTGTTCCAATACCTTGGCTTCATCATGGTCTGCCATTAGTGCTTGGTTTGGAGAAGCATCTTCCACCTAAAAGCTCCAGTCAAAACCTCCTTCTTCAACAGCAACAACAACTTACTACTCTGGCTTGTCATTCTAGGTAGCTTTATCAGTGTAGTTTGGTCTGGACTGTGGTTGGCCACCATTTGTTCTTGGTGCCTTACACTCCCTTGCAAAGTGGCCTATCAAGTTACAGTTGTAACGCTTGACTTTGCTTTTGTCCACCCCAAACTTTCCACTGGATGCGCTGCTTAGAAACTTCCTTCCAGTCCGCTTGTAGAACTTCTTGGCTCTATGAGTGACAAGAGCCATCTGCTGGAGTAACTCCATGTACTCTAGATCATCTGGATGGATACAGTCCAGGTCTTCAAGGGTGAAAAGAAAGCTGCCATAACTTTCATCAGAAGACACAAAGGATTAAGAAAAACTTGTCTCTTGAAATGGGCTTCCTTAGTGTAGTTCTCCCTTGGTGTCTTAGGGAAGGTGATGAAAGGACCATTTGGTGAGTTGTCAGGGTAGCATATGAGATGATGTTAGGGTTCTATACTATCCCTTTCAACCACATAAAGGGTTGAACCCATTTGATTGTTGGAGTTGCAGATGAACCTTGCATGTTTATCTCCATCTAGTAGCCACTGAGAATCCCATATAACTCTGTCAGCGTGAGAGTTTTCAGGTTCTCAGTCCTCTTGATAACCACACAGTAGTGTGTCCATTTCCTAGGAAGTGAGGACATGAACTTCCTTACAATGTCTTTGTTCTCCAGAGCAACTCCTCTATCCACTAGGGTATCCACAATCTCAACGTACCTGAAGTATTGCTGAGTCATGGTTTCACCTGCTTTGAAGGTGAAGTTTTCAAACTGCTGCTTCAAGAGACCCTTTTTGTTCTCCTTGGCTTCAGAGGAACCCTCATACATCAGTTTAAATGGATCCCACAGCTGCTTAGTTGTTTTGCATTTCTTGAAATCTTTGTACACAGAGTTAGGAAGAGTAGTCTGAAGGGCTATCATGGCTTTTTGGTCAATCTCTACTCTCTTCCTATCTTTATCAGAGTAGTCAGCCACAACCTTGGGGATCATACCACCACCAGTAGCAGAAGAGGTGCTGGGTATGTAAGGTCCATTCTTAATAGACTCCCACATTCTTGAATCTAGAGACCTGATGAAACCTTCCATTCTTTGGCACCAGGGGTTCAAAGTCATCAAGAGTGATCAGTGGGGATTTGTTTATGGTTCCAGTTTCTATATCAGTTTTGGAAATGGTTGCCATTTGAAAAGTTTAAGTATTTGTGAGTGTGAGGGATTTAAAGATGGTGAGAACTTATATCAAGAGCCTGGAATGCTCTGATACCAAATGCAGGACTGGTGAAGGGTGGTCACTTACAACACAACAACACAAAGAGGAGAGTTACTTAACTTACTCAAACAGTGAGACTGGATTAACCACAATAGATGATACAAAGAACACAAGTAAGTAAGAGACAAAACAAGAGAACAATATACACAAAGAGATGGTTTTCAAGATTGCAGTATATTGCTTTCTCAAGTTCTATTACAAGTGTTACAAAGCATAAAAGAAAGTTACAAGTACTTGAGATACATATACCACATCCTAAAGCCAGCCATACTTTGAAGGCCAACTGGATACAATTGACTAGACACAAAACAAAATCAATTGTAGAGTCAAAAAGCAGATTGCCTTTTGACTTGTGACTATGACATGCCATAACTCACATCCTAATATATTACAAAAAGAATAAAGTACATGAAATAGAAAGTTATAGACTCAAGAGCTCAATGTACAGTTACCAAAAGCATGGACCTTTTCACCAACTCATGAAAGTTGGTGACTTTACAGAGTTGTAGCGGAAAGGGTCCAACTTTATGGAAAAGTACATCAGATAAAACATGTTGTTAAAGTATTCGGAATAAATCTGTCTTCAAGTGTTGGCTTCGGAAGTCTTTGTCTCTGAAGCTTCAGAAGACTTCAATCTTTGGCTTCAGAAGATATTGGTCTTGGCTTCGGAAGATTTCACGCTTAGAATATTTCTGTTGCATGTGTGAAACTTTTGAAGCATTCTTCTTCAATGTACTTGTGCAGCATTCAGGAAAGACTTTGGGTGTTTGGGTTGCATCAGCCTCTTCATATAATCTCTACAAAAACCCTTCAAATTAGTTCAAATCTCAACAAATTCGGACACCAGCGTCAGGCTAGGTGTCAGTCAGAAGGTTTTGGATTTACCGACGCCAATGGCATTGGTGGCTCCATAATGGCTTCGGTAGCGCCACTCCTTCACAAATTTGATTTTCATTTGTAACTTTTCGAGAGCTTTCTATTGATAGGTTGTGGGTTCTGTAACTCTTTTCCTAGCTCAAGTTATGCCCGTTTTAAGTTACCATTCTCTAAGAACTTCGGTTGATCATATCTTTACTTCTCGAGCTCCGATTCTCGTCCTGTTTCTTCCAATTTCTTTGTATTCTTCACGTGTAACCTGCAAACACAAAATAATCCAAAAAGTAACTCTACTTCTCCTATATTTACATATAAACCATGGAAATAAAATTGTTAATCATTAAACTTTCATCACCCAATCACAAACCCCATACTTACCTTTTGCTTGTCCTCAAGCAAAGCTCAATTGTAGTTTATAAAATCATCATTGAGAATATATATCTCTAGTCACTTATTACAAATCAATTAAGGTCCAAGGTCATGCCCTTATTTACAAGATTTACATCGTTCAATAGATTTCCATTCTAGCAAGTCAATTATAAGCAAAATAGGACATCACCCAACTAAGCTTATCATGCTTTTGATATTTAGTCTCATGTACACACCCCTCATAAGAATTTACTATTCTCGGTTATATCTGGATTAGTAAAATATGTACTAGTGTAATCACTCAATAACCAATATACTATCTTGTCCACATAAGCTTGTGTAACAATCACACCTCCATCACTTGCACAGATCTTGCACACATCTAAAGGACTTACGGGTTTTTGGCCTTAGGTACAAGTAGGAAAATTTTGGCTTTTAAAAGTGGCTAACAGGAATGAAAATATAAACCAAACCGTTAGACCATCCTTATTATCATGACTCTTGGAGCTAAGTCACCCTGATCCTTTTTGAACCACTACTTTTTCTCTCTTTTTTATTTTCTTTTATTTTCATTGTTTTTAAAAAAAATCATGATATAAGCTTGACTTCGAATGCTCTTTTACTTTGAACAGCTTAACGATTGGTTATCAACTAACAACTTGGGCTTTATTTGTCGGTTTTAACAATTGAATGGCATAAAGCTCAACATGGCTACTAAAGGTTAGGATAGATAACAATAACAACCAATAACAAGTAAATAGGTTCCTAAATTGCTTTTGTCATTTATGTGGAACACCTTGGTTATAGTCTTGATATGCATCAAACAATACAAGTTTTGCAACAAAAGTGGCATATGGTCTACTCTCAACAAATGAATATATAATTATGTTATAAGTAATAGGCTTAAAATCTCACCTTGTAGGAAGTTAGGCTACTGATATGCACATGAGTTTATTGTATCAAAACCCGTTAATCCTAACGAGGCACCTATCACATTTCCAAAAATAACATATTAGAAAACTTTTCTCGAAACTTAAAGAATATGGCCATGACCTATGATCTATATTAATCTTTTAATAAACAACAAGTGACTTATATTGCAAATTCTGATTTCATAAACACACTAAACATTACTAAAAACCTCTTTCAAAAATTGAAGCTTGACAGGATGTTAACTTTGTTTTTTTCTTAATAACTCCCCTCATCCCCACACTTAAGATGTACTAACTAAGTGTTATTATTAGTGTGAAAACAATAGAATTTTAAGATTACACCCTAATCTTATCACATTCACAAATCATTTACAACCAGTCTTAATAACTAAAAGTTAAAACTAACTACAAATTAATTATTTTTAACAATTAATAAGGGAAATAAATGCACCTGATCTTCAACATCCCGTCCACTAATCTATAAAACATACTAAAACCCGTGTAGAACCGAAGTTCTCACTTCATGATTAGCAGCTCACATTTAAATCAATAATGCATCTACTTCCCCATACTTAAAGCATTGTATTGTCCTCAATGCAACTTTTAAGTGTAAATTTGATTAAAAATAGTTAACTTTTTTAAATAAATATAAAAAATCATTTTAATGATAAAAGGCCTAAACTCACTTTCGTAGGAATCACGATTGCATTTAGCATATGCAACAAGCCTTTTAAACCATTCGGTTGACGCGGGTAGACGAGTGTAGTCTCGTGAGGGTTTCTAGTGAATACACCCACAAAGTTCTTAAAATAAAATAAAATGAAATCATAAATAAGCAATAAAAAGACTAAAAAAAACACAAAATACCTTGGGTTGCCTCCCAAGTAGCGCTAAGTCTTAGGTCTTCCGCCAGACCGTACCTGTTGACACTCATGGTAGTCGAATGGGGTGCTTTTCTCCCGAATTTCCAAAGTAATTTTTTTTAAAATGATCTGGTAGGTTTATTAAGTCATTCGATTTTCTTCCAAACACCATCTCCATAACTCGGATATTCACAGGATTAGGTGGATCATCCAATTTTTTCTTCCTTTTTGGTTTATCCTTAATAGTGTCCACCTTCTTCACCAACTCTTTGTTATTTCTTAGATCTACAATCTTAGCTATGTCATGTTCAAAACCAATCTCAAAAGTGGTGTCCTCACTTGTATGTGTAATATAAGGAGAAACACACTTGTTAGCAATACCCACCTCACTAGCTTTATCATTAACAAAATAATTGATAGACTTGGAAAATATATCAAAATGCACTTACAGGTTTCCAAAGTCATGTCAGTTGTTCCATCTCGGCAAATAATTTGAGCATTTGAATTTGCTAAAAATGGTCTACCCAATATGACTTGAGGTTGCTTCCACGTCCTCTGGTGTGCATAATCAAGTACCATATAATCGACAGGGTAGTAAAATTCTCCCACTTTGATTACTACATCTTTCACCATCCCCGAGGACGTTTATGAGTTGAGTCAGCTAACACCACGGTGGTGTCAACTTCTTTGAGAGAGCCAAACTCATATTGATCATACAACATACCTGGCAAGATGCTAACACCAGCTCCATAGTCCAAAAGAGCCCTACTAATTTTAAATTTCCCAACGTTGATTGGAATAACAAGTGCTCCTTGGTCACTCTCCTCAACTTTCTTATATATTTCTACTTCATTAGCCTCCTTTTCTTTACTTTTAATAACTTAATTACAACTTGAGACGGTACTACAACATTGATCTACATACTCTTTGTATTCTGTATACTAGAGGTTTGATGTTGAGGATTTAAGGTAGTGTCACTAGACAATGTTCCTGGATTTCTTCTTAATAATGACATCTCTTCTGCTATTTTCCCAACTTGCTTAGCTAATGCCTCCATTGTTTTGTCTCGCACCTCATTGTCCTTCTTAATTTCTCTGAGAAAGTCTATTATTTCTGATGAGTTTTTTTAGCCTCGTTGGTCAACATTAGCTTGATAATTTCCTTGATATCCTTTGTTGTACCCCCTTGATTATAGTTTTGGTTGTTATACATCAGTTGTCGATTCTGATACGGTTGACCTCCTTAATTTGGTACCTGAAAATAAGAATTAGATTGGTTAGACGTGTTATCATACTTAAAATTAGGATGATTACGCAAGCCTGGATGATATGTATTAGAATTCATATCATATTGCTTTTAATCACCGTATACTTGGTTAACCTCTTCCTCTGCTCGACCTACTTGCATTAGGCAATCCCTAATAGCATGTCCCAAGTCATCACATCCTTCACACACCAGAAAAACAGGACCGCCTTGAGGTCTCATATTTCCTCCATTAAGATTCAAACATGCCAATTGACGTTCCAACATTTGATTGGCTTTCTCCAATTGTTCTAATCTTTCATTGGCGTTAGTAGTACCCGCAGATCTAACAATGGCATGTTTCTTCTTCCTATTAGACTGAGCTTGCCTTTTTAAATTCACCGCCATCTTCTCTAAAAATTCCCAATCCACCTCGACATGATTGGAAATAAATGTTCCTCCTATAGTAGAATTCACATCCCGGATTTCATCAGTGGATAAGCCATCATAGAGTGCATTGATCAACTCCTATTGTGGAATGCCATGATGAGGGTAATTTCTTAACAATTGTTTAAATCTTTTCCAAGCATCGTAAAAAAGCTCACCTGGTTGTTGTTGGAAGTTCCGAATATTAGCTCTTGCATTACTTTTTCATTGAGGTGTGTAATACTCTTCTAAAAACTGTTGTTGCATATCCTCCCATATAAAGATTCTTGTGCATGGTAAAGATAGAAACCATTGTTTTGCAGCATCCTTCAATGTGAATTGAAACAATACTAGCTTAACTTGATCCGGTATAAACCATTGTCCTCTAATTATGCCACACACCGCTTCAAATTCAGAAATATGAAGGTAAGGTTCCTCAGTTCCCTTACCATAAAAAGATAGCAACATGTTCAAGCCTTGCGGTCTAACCTCAATGGATTTACCATGTGCAACAAGGCTTACTATTGGAGCTGAGTTGACACAATTTGAGGTCTAAAATGGCTTTCAACTCCTTGGATTGGGGCACGATGATGGACTTGTGGTAGACCATCATGATGTTGAGGAACACCCGATTGAGGATGTTGATACATTGTTTGCGTCATAACACTTGGTGGACCTTGATTACCTATTTGAAAGATTGGGTTAAAGCGATGATTATATCCTCCCAGATGTTGGTAACCACAGTTGAAACCAAAACCATCTTCATATTCCTCTCCATATCTAGTATTCGAATTCTCATGCTCTATTCCATCATCCCAATTTGATACCCAATCCCTTATGTCCTTATCACCATGAACACCATCATTTCTACTAGAATTTGATAGATTGAACTAAACTGAAGGATTCCTTGGAGCCTCATAGTTAACATTTCTAACCGGTTCTTGTTGAATGGATGAATTGCATTGTGGGTAAACATGAGTATTCTCACCTGTTTGAAATTATGGTGGTTGAGGTATAGGGTTTCCTTGAACTGGGTTAAATGGTGGGACTTGTTGCTGAGGTGGTGGAGCATTATGTGGCTAGAACAGTGGAGGAGGAATATCATCTAAATGTTGCTCTCTTTGTGGCGGAGGTTGAGTGGACAAAACACCTTGATTACCTGAGTTATTCATATTGTTGAATGGATTACTTTCTGGTGTCTTGGAAAGTTTTCGTAAAATTTGACTTGCTTTGGCTAACAATGTTCCTTCTTCAAACCAAGTACCTCGTGGAATAGGAGCTATTGAAGGATTTGCTTTATTAAAGACTCGGTTGTCTTGTGCAGTTTCCTCAATCTCATGATCAAAGAGCAATGGTGAAGTAATTCCGGAATGTCTCGTACGCATAAGAGTCTTCAAATTAGAGACACATATGGTTGGCTTCAATCGAATGTAAACATTCTTTTTAAAAGCTTATTTTTATAATCATAGTTAAATTTAATTAAATGAAATCATACATTTTTATTTTCCAGCGTATATGGGCGTGGGTAAACTATTTATTGCGGTCTAGACTAATAAATGCTTGAAGGTGTGTTTATCCTCTATAGTTTACATTATATTTATTCGATATGCAAAAGTTATCTTCATACGCAAACGGTTCTGAACCATTGTATCCACCTATTCGGGACGTTGATAAGGTAATTATAAATTTAACTTTTTTCCATTTTAATAAAATATTTTAGCTGATTACTTGTTACAACTATACATTCCAATGATTGGGTTAGAACATATATATACATATAGATGTATATATACATAGATATATGTATGTATATATATATATATGTATGTATATACTTATATAGATATATGAACGATGTCATGTGGTCGGTCAAAAATATATATCAAAGAGTACCTAATCACCATTAATAGTAAAGAGTAACAGGGTGTCGAATCCTTAGGGAATCACTGGACAGTGCTAACAACGATTAATTTAAAACTATTAAACATTAAAAATAAAATTGCTTGATTAGTTGAATTGAGAAAGAATCAAATAAAAAAATAAAAGTTTAGGTTATTAACAATCTTGAAGAAAAAGCAACCCACTTCAGGATTCAGGTTTGGCAAAGTTCTATTTTTTCTCGAATGAAACCTAGTGAGAAGTCTGGTGCAACCAAAACCAAATCACTTAGACAATTTTGGTGCTACCTACAAAGGCTTCCAAAGCTAAGTATGGAACTTCCGAAGGTTGCAGAGTTCTTCCGAAGATAAAGTGAAAGATCAACTTCCGAAGACAAACTCTACTTCCGAAGTCAAAGAACTTACTTCCGAAGATCAAGTCTAAGAAGATGAACTCAGAAGACTGCTTCCGAAGCATAAAGACAGAAGAAGCTCTCAATCGAGTAGCCTCTTCCAAAGTATAAGTGGCTTCAAAAGTACTTGTTCTTCCGAAGCCATTTAACCTTCGGAGGACACTAATATGAACGAGTGGACATAAGTATGGTCTGTGACACTCCACTACAGACCTTTGATACATCATGGTATTTTCTCAAAGAGCCATGTAGTTGACCATACATTCCACTGTTCACCTTTTATGATTGTACAAGTTACCAATTTTAGTTGGTGACAAAAGGTAAGTCAGGGACATGTCTTGACTACCATATCTCATATAAGACTTTATCTGAGATACTTAAACTATAGTCTTGTAGTATAGGCTTTAGTTATAGGATCCCAGCTGGTATCAAGTATATCCAGCTGTAGGTAGTATTATATATAGTTTCTCATTGTAACTCATAACACACTGCTTGTAAGAGTCTTGTAATATTTGAGTTGAGAAGCAATATATGCAAGTAC
>BJCM01218946.1:0-10034 GCA_018326385.1 Flaveria bidentis | reverse complement strand
TACATATGGCAAACATGATATCAGGCCTGCTAGCTGTGAGATACATAAGAGACCCAATCATAGCCCTGTAAAGGTGTTCATCTACACACTCCCCCTCAAGATCAGGCCCAAGGGAGTGGTTTCTTGCTATGGGTGTCTTAGCAATCTTACAATCAGTCATGTTGAATCTTTTGAGTATGTCTTGAACATACTTTGACTGACTAATGAAGATGTCATCTTCAACTTGCTTCACTTGAATTTCCAGAAAGAAATTGAGTTCCCCTATGGCACTCATTTCAAATATGTCCTTCATCAGTAACTAAAAGTCTTTGCAGAGCTTTGGATTAGTTGAATCAAAGATGATGTCATTTACATACACTTGAACTAGCATTAAGTCATTTCACCGTCCTTTGATGAAGAGAGTTCCATCTATAGTACTCCTTCTGTATCCATGCTTGCAAAGATACTGAGATAGAGTTTCATACCATTTCCTTGGTGCTTGATGCAACCCATAAGGAGCTTTGTCAAGCTTGCAGACATAATCAAGATGATCAGGATCTACAAAACTAGGTGTTTGTTTGACATACACCTCTTTATTAATTACCCCATATAGAAAAGCACACTTGACATCAAGTTGATAGACCTTGAAGTTCTTGGATGCAGCAAATGCCAATAATATCCTAACAGCTTCTAGTCTTACTATAGGAGCAAAGACATTAGTGTAGTCAATTCCTTCTTCTTGTGTGTACCCTTGAACAACTAATATAGCTTTGTTTTTTTTATGACAATGCCTCTATCATCTTTTTTATTTCTAAACACCTATTTGGTTCCTATAGTAGTCTTCCCATGTAGAAGAGGACAAAGGTTCCAAACTTTCTGCCTTCTGAATTAAAGCAGCTCCTCTTGCATGGCTTCAACCCAACTTCCATCCTTTAAAGTGCTAAATCAATATTTCAGATTCAATGACCTTGGATCTTAGGATTCATCTCGTTAAGATCTAGAAATCAAAATTAAGATGGGTGGACGTGTGTGAATCAAAGAATAAAGAGATGGATAATAATAATGTTATGATTTCATTGATGTTGATAAACAAGTTACAATGATAATCATAGATGGTTGGTGAAATCAAACCCACCCAAAGGAGAGGATTTCTCCTTAGATGGTGATTCACACCATGAGAAACACACACACAAAAGCCACACTTGCAAAAATGCACTAGTGGGCTCTATTTATACTAATATTACATCATGACCTAATTTTGACTTTTCTTGTTGTCTTGTATTTGTTTTCTTTTATAATCAACTTGGTCTTTGAACTTGTACAATGGGATCTCAGTTGGTTGTAATTATGATTTGGTAAGCTTCAGTTTATTCCATTGTTAAATCCCAACAATACTCCCCCTAAACTGATGCTTGCCAAACCTTGAATTTTAAAGATCTTCTCTGTCATATGTCATCTTAATCAATTGATTTTCTGGCACAATTCATTGATGTTCTCCCCCTCAGATTAAGCTCCTCCTAATATATTTCTTCAAAGGTTAGAATCTCTTGAGAATACTTCTTGGTATTGGATATGGGTTGTATCACTCTTGGATTACAGTTCATATCACAACTCAAGGATTAGTATGTATTAGGCATAGGGTGAGGCTTTGAACTTCAATAAACTGCATCAGGAACATGAATTAATGTTGAAAACACTTCCACTCTTTTGAAATAACTTGATAAATGATATTCTTCAGATAATGAGTACTCCTTTGATTAAAGTCCGGCTAACTGTCCGCTTAGTAGTTAGACACGGGTGCAAAACATCATAAAAAATAATGTGAGCTCAAGTACTTCAAAAATGGCATTTGATAGTTGTACAAGTCCCTGGATGAATCTGTGAAAAAGTGACAAAAGTTGATTTCTATATTCTTTTTTTGCTTTCAAGATCAAAATGGACGTGCCTGTTGGTTGCAATCATCTATATTCATGTTTTTCTTTTCTTTTTAAAGTCCTGCTCATCAGTTGTTCATAAGTATTTCTTGCAACACATCCGAATTTCTTTGCTAACTCATCCACATTTGTTTGCAAAGCATCCGCATTTGTTTGCAAGGCATCTGCATTTGATTTCAATGCATCCGTATTTGATTTCAAAGCATCCGCATTTGTTTACAAGTCAACCGCATTTGGTGATAAGGTATACGCATTTGTTGCCAAGCCATCCTCATTTGTGACAAGTCATCCACATTTGGTTCCAAGTCATCCACATTTGTGGCAAGTTATCCGCATTTGTTGCCAAGTCATCCGCATTTGGTGACAAGTCATCCGCACATGCGTATAACACATCCGTATTTGATGATGCTTTATCCGCATTTGTTTTTGTTCATCCGCATTTCTTTTCAGACTTGAACAAAAACGATTTCACACTGTAGTGCAGGTCGGGAAATCAGCAGTAGCTTCCATTTCTTCATCTTTTCTTTGTTTTTAATGATAATCATGTTCAATTGCATCGAATTTTGAAGGAATAATCCAGAGAATGATTATATTTCTTCAAATCATACCATATTAGAACAGATCTTGATGATTTTTTCTTCTTGATTTTAAGATGAACAAATGTGTTTTCTTCCTTTTTTGATGTTATTCTTGTTCAATTGCATCGAATTTTGAAGGAATAATCACGAACATGTTCACGATTCTTCAAATCGTACCATAGTTAAACAGATTTGTTGGTTTTTCTTCTGATTTTGGGTATGAACAGATGGGTTTTTGATGAACAGGGACTTTGTTCTTCATTTTTCTTCTTTTCTTCATTGTTCTTGACATCATTAAAGATGAAATCAGATCTGAAAACTAGTTAAATCCAGCAACCAATCGCTATGATACCATTTTGCTAAATCAATATTTCAGATTCATTGATGTTGATAAACAAGTTACAATGAGAATCATAGATGGCTGGTGAAATCAATCCCACCCAAAGGAGAGGGTTTCTCCTTGAGTGGTGATTCACACCATGAGAAACACACACGCAAAAGCCACACTTGCAAAAATGCAATAGTGGGTCTATTTATATTATTATTACAACATGACATAATTTTGACTTTATAATTGTTTTGATGTTGACTTTGTCATGTTGAATTGTCTTGTATTGTTGTTTTTGTTGTAATCAACTTGGTCTCTAAACTTGTACAATGAGATCTTTAGTTGGCTGTAATTATGATTTGGTAAGCTTCAGTTTATTACATTGTTGAACCCCAACATAAAGCCTTATCAATTTTCTTTGGCTCTATCTGGGATAAGAAACAAGAGTGAAGACAAACATTTGCTTCATGGGTTTGTCCTCTTGTTCTTACCCCTATGTTAACATCTCCAATGATATTTGTGGTGGGGTGAGACTTGTGGATCCTTAGCTGAGGGATCACAAGTTGTGAGAGAGATCTAAATTTGAAAAATTTAGATCTGGCATTGATGCTTCTCCCACCACATCAACACACTTATTAAGAGAAACTTTATCCAATAAGTGTGTGACATCATTGATTTTTTCATCTATGGAGTGGTTATCAGTATCAAAAAATTCCTGATCACTGTCACCACCACCATTATTTTCTTCTACATTTGAAGTGTCTTTATCTGGTTGTTGAGCCTCTGAGTTGGAATTTGAAGGCATCTCAGATGTATCAGTTGAATTTGTCATTATGGTGCTAATAGAAACATCATTTGTAGAAGTAGTTACAACTAGAGCTAAAGATGTGTAACTTGAAGGTCTTCTTAGCTCAAATCTTGGATCAGGATCACTTGTGGGTAAGATATCTATAGATCCTAAAACATTCTCACAAAATTTGTTAAAATAGTTGGTAACTAAATCAAGATCAAATAGCCAATCAGGACCAGAACCAGCCACATAGGGTGTGTGTTCATTGAAAGTCACATTGGTTGACTCCCCAACA
This sequence comes from Flaveria bidentis, assembly GCA_018326385.1. Taxonomy (NCBI): domain Eukaryota; kingdom Viridiplantae; phylum Streptophyta; class Magnoliopsida; order Asterales; family Asteraceae; genus Flaveria; species Flaveria bidentis. Next base: position 6,130 of record BJCM01218946.1, on the reverse strand, counting down.
ATTCTAGTTCTGAGATTGTATACTCTATAAGCCTTAGCTTGAGAAGAGTATCCAATGAAGTGTCCATCATCTGACTTCTCAACAAATTTGGCAATTTGATCTTTGGTATTCAAGATGGTTCAAGGACATCCAAATGACCTGAGAAAACCAATGAAAGGTTTCCTCTTGTGCCAATTTTCATAAGGAGTCTTGCCATGAGTCTTAAATACTAAAACTCTATTTTGCACATAGCAGGCAATGTTGACTGCCTCTGCCTAGAAGGTGATGGGCAGCTTAGAGTCAGACATCATGGTTCTTGCAGTTTCAATGAGTGTCCTGTTTCTCCTCTTAGCAACACCATTTTGCTGAGGAGTCCTGGGAGTACTATATTATCTTGTAATACCCTTTTCATCACAAAATGTATCAAGGATTTGGTTCTTGAATTCAGTTCCCTGATCACATCTTACGGTTTTGACCTTGTGATCATATTGATTCTCAATCTTTAAGATGAAACTCTTTAGAATCTCAAGAGTCTCATCCTTAGATCTAAGGAAAAAGACCCAAGTGAATCTTGTAAAGTCATTTGTGATCACCAAACATACGAGGTCCTTCCTAAACTCATTACACTAGTGGGGCCAAAGAGATCCATATGTAACAAGTGTAAGGGTGTAGTGATGGATTTTCTTTCCTTAGGCTTATGAGGTACCTTATGTTGCTTCTATTTCAAGCATGCAACACAATGATCATCACTTGTAAACTCTTTCTTTGGCATTCTAGTTACCAAATCATTCTTAATAAGTTTATTCATTTCTTAAAGTTTACATGGCATATTCTTTTATACCATAGGAAAGACTCATCACTATTTGTTTTAGATAGAAAGCATGAAACTTCTCTAGAGGGAGATGTCTCTTGCAAGTCCATCTTGTATATGTTCCTTTTCCTGGGGGCTCTAAGAAAAATATGCTCATGAGAAATGACCACCCTGGGCTTAAGAACAATGCACTCATACTTAGTAAAGAGCATGTTATGACTCTGATCACAAAATTGGAATACACTCATAAGATTATACCCAAGCTCCTTGACAAAGATTACCTTTTCAATGCTAAGCTTACCATTTGTGACCTTGCCCCTTCCAGAAATGTAACCACCTTCATCTCCTCCAAAAGCAACTGGCCCTCCATCAATTCTTTCAAAGTTCTAGAGTAGTGACCTATTGCCTGTCATGTGCCTAGAACAGCCACTATCAATGATCCAGACATTTTTTGTTTGTCTTGAGTTGTTCTTACACAGAGAAAATGATTAGTTACATTTGGAAACCCAAGCCTTATTGGTCTTGGGCTCAACAAAAGAAGTAAAAGTTAATGAAACAGTACTGGATCCTATAGTTATGCTTTGAGGATCTTGTGTTGTTGTTGATGGAGAACATTCAGTCACTTGGTCTTTTTTTGACTTCCATACCACCTTTAAAAGTTTGGACTTGACCTTCAACACTTCGGAAGCTTTCGTGACTTCAGAAGTTTTGATGATTGCACCTTCGGAAGATTCTGCAAACACTGCAGCAGACTTCAGTGCTTCGGAAGTAATCATTTCTTCCGAGACCAAATTTTCTTCCGAAGGCAATTTTCCACTTGCCTTCTTCTTCATTTTGGAGCTTCCGAAGGAAACATATTTTCCTTCTGAAGCTGAATTCTTCTTGGAGCTCTTGGAAGTCTCTTTTCTGGTCATATGGGGAGTACCTCTTGGATTGTATAGACAATCCTTAGTAAGATGAGAGGTGATTTCACACATAACACATTCCACCTTTTTCTTCCAAAGAGCCTTCTTCTGAGAACAAGACTGACTTTGATCACATCCCTTCTCTACCTTCATCTTTGAAGATGCTGAGATAGTCCTTTTGGGCTGAGAACTGTTCTTGGAGTTGGATGGTCCAGGTTGTGTAGCAGTGATACACAACAGATCAGCTTTCTTCTTGGTGTTGAGATGATTTGAACATGAACTAGAACTCTTGGTAGAAAGGTTTAGGTTGATGTCTTCAGTCTTCTCCACTTCAAACCCTGCAGAGATAAAAACTTGTTTCTGCCTAGAATCAAAAGTGGCCTTGATCTCTTGAGCCTTCCTAGCTTTTCTCTTGCTCTTTCTGATCAAGTTATTCCTTATAGACTTGGTCATCACAGTCTTTCTTTTCTCCTCAGAAGGATAGTGACCCTTTTTAGAATCCTCCTCTTCACTCTTCTCAGAGGAATTCTTCACTATCACCTCTTAATCCTCTTCACTCAAAGGGTCTATGAGAGGAAGCTCATCTTCAGAAGTTCCACACCTAGGTGATCTTACAGACAAGATTATGTGTGGAGAAGCTATCTTACTAGATCCCAGTCCCTGCTTATTTTGATAACATACTTTGGCATTCAGGGATGAGGATATCATGTTCTTGAAGGTCTCTTCTTCAAGAACACATTTTCTGCCCTAGCTTTGCTGATCACAAGCTCAGCCCGGCATTCAGTCAACTTAGTTATGAGATTCTTGATCTGAGTCCTATAATTGGTGTGCTCATGTTTTAGAACTGAAATGAATTTCTCTAAGTCCTCTATTTTTACCTTATAGTCACATCCAACCTTTCTAAAATCAACTTTTAATATGTTTAAGGACTCAAGATCCGATCTCATTTCTAAGTTATAGGACTTGTATCTGTTGACTTTAGCAATATATTCAGGAGTACAGAGATGTTCCAATACCTTTGCTTCATCATGGTCAACCATCAATGCTTGGTTTAGAGATGCATATTCCACCTGAAAGATTTATTCAAAGCCCCCTTCTTCAACAGCAACTGCAACTCATGGCTTTGGCTTCTCATTCTGGGTAGCTTTATTAGTGTAGTTTGGTCTGGACTATGCTAGGCTACCATTTTTTCTTGGTACCTTGCTGTCACACCCCGACCAACGGCGGAATCATCGGGGCGGACGAATGGGAGACGATTTCTCATAGCACATGGAACTAAATAAGTTGTAATAATATTAAATATCATTTATCATTGAACATTACAAGACAAATAAGTCCATACATTACAAGAACTTCAAACAAAGAAATAACATATTTAGTTAAACTACGTCCATGTCTTATATGAGCACAAGAAGATCTTCAAGTATCAAACCTGAAACATAAAGGGTCAACTTTAAAGTTGGTGTGTTCCCATGGTTTAAACACACGCATATATGTATATATATAAAAGAGTTACAAGCAGTAATTCATGTCCATGGTTACGAGTTAGCAAGCTTATCGAACACATACAGTTACAACCAAACCTCGACTTGATTAAAAGAATATAAGATTGCCTAAGTGTACTTGGTTCCCATGATGAACAAGCGTACGTCATCAGGAGTCGGCAATACATCGACTTTAGCACCAAATAGGCTTGTTAGGCCCAAAGATCTAAGACGTCACCAGGCTAGCAATAGTTAATGATTGTAAACAAAATATGTATCTCATATAAGACTTACAATAACACAAATAACCATGACAAAAAGGTAAAGATGAATTGCATGTGCATTTATAAGTATCAAAATATTTAGAAGTGTAAGTTTATAAGGTTAACATGTTTCACCCCAAAAGGTGTGAAATAAAGTAAAAAGAGGCATGGAGAACTCACATGGAAAACTCACAAGATGTAGGATGCACTTAAGATAACAATAAGAAGATAAGATGGTTCTAACAATTCCTTCACGATTCAACCTAATGGTTTGGGGTCTTAGGATTAGAATAAAGATAAGATTAACGACTAAATACGAATTAGGGTTTCGATTGGATTTTGGGATTTAACAAAATAGATTAGATAAGATATTGTACTTTCAATTTTATAATTTGATTCAATAAAATATAACGTAATTATTAAGAAGTAATAATAGAATTATTAGTAATAATAGAATTATTAAGTCTAGTTAAAATATTTAATTTATAGTATTTGTATGAATACCAACATATGGAATTAATTTAATAATTAATTAAATAATGATTTGATCAAAGACAAATAATGGAATAATTTAATATCTGAAGGATTTATAAAACGTTAAATTAAAGTGATTCAAAATAGTTTAAATAAAACATTTTTCCTAAAATGAATTTATAATATCTTTATAACATTCTTGTATAAATTATAAAAATATTAAGCTAAAATATTCTAATGATTTTTCAATAAGTAAATGATACCTTTTTAGGTCATAGTATTTAACAAAATAAATTTTAAAATAAATTGCTAATATTCTTGACTTTAAAATACAAAAGAAAAAAAAATGATTTTAAAATGGGTTGGGGTGCCCAGATTCGAACACGGGTCCCCTCGGTGTACACATATGATTTTAACCAGTCGGGATAGCACCCATATCTGTTTAAATCGTTAAGAAATGTTTAAAAACACAAATTAAAGGAATACCCAAAATTCATAAGAACCCTAATTTCGATTTAAAACAAATTGAAGCTCAAAACAAATTTGTTAATGAAATCAACATTGGGGCTTTTAATCCCCAAGTGGAATCGAGTATATGTGTGTATTTGATTACCCGAATGAAGATAGATTGAGGTCAATCAGAACGAAGAACATACGCGGCTTTGTCAAAGTTGGTTCAAGAGGCAAATGTGGATAATAACCCAATTCGTTTTACAGAAAGCTCCCAAGGATAACGACAAGCAAAAACCCTCTGTCAATTTTGATTTAAGAAACCCAAAAGATGATGTTCGACTGGTAGTGGTTTCGCAACAGAGATCGGTAATCAATGTGAGATTTGTGTGCTTCTTAGATGAAATTGCAAGTAATGATGTGCTAGAAATAGTTAATCGGTTGCTTTATGTTCCATTAATTAAGTTATTATTACGATTTGTACGTTGAACGGTTAGAAGTTAAACGGATTTTCGGTTTCGGGTGATTCATTAAGACATTGAGCGTTTCAGGTTGCGTTGTCAATGGTTATAGGTTCGATTCATGTATTGGATTCAATTCGAAACGTTTTAGTGATTAATTATCCACGTTTGGTGGGTTTAAGGGGTGGCCGGAGCTTGACCAGAGCTCGGTCGGAATTCATACCGGGAATATGGGGTGAAGGCTGGGTTTTTAAGGAATTTACACTTCCGGTCCCTTTAATTTTAATGTGTTAAAAGTACACCTTAATTCAAGTTTTAAGAATGACAATTTTAACCCTAAAGTTTGTAAAGTCATATTTAACTAACTAACCAAATTCAGCTTTTATAAAGTCTTTATGCACCTTTTAAATCTTTAAAACCTTCACAATTTTAGTATATATTGTAACCTTATGATTAAACTCATAATTTAAAATAACCTTATAACTTTTATAATCCAAATTTTAAATGATAATTCTATTTATTCACTTATAGAATATTATAAAATTTAAATCTTATTAAATATTAATCATTAAATTATTAAGATGGTTAAGTATAATAATCTTTATATATTTACTTATCTTTATAAATCTCACTAAAATTTTAAAGTCTAATAATATATAGAACCTCGTAAATTTATAAACTCTTTAAATAGAAGATAAATGTGAATTCATATTACAAGGTTAATACCTTCATGGTTTTTTTTATCACCATAAAGAATGAAGTAGTTTGATTTATGTGTTTGTTTTATATAATTGACAAACAGGTTCGGATTTATAATTTGAAAAATAGCAGATGTTACACTTGCATCCCTAGCAAAGTGACCCATCAAGTTACAGTTGTAACATTTGACTTTGCTTTTGTCCAGTCATAACTTTCCACTAGCTGTATTGCTGGGAAACTTCCTTTCTGCCCACTTGTAGAATTTCTTGGCTCTGTGAGTGAGAAGAGCCATCTGATGGACTATCTCCATATACTCCAGATCATCTGGATGGATACAGTCCAGATCTTCAAGGATGAATAGAAAGGTGCCACAACTTTCATCAGAAGACACAAAGGCTTGAGAAGAACTTGTCTCTTGGAATGGGCTTCCTTGAGTATATTTCTCCCTTGGTGTCTCAGGGAAGGTGATGAAAGGACCTTTTTGTGAGTTGTCAGGGTAGCATATGAGATGATGTTGGGGTTCTATGCTATCCCTTTCAACCACATGAAGGGCTGAACCCATTTAATTGTTGGAGTTGCCAGATGAACCTTGCATGTTCATCTC
>BJCM01218943.1:10359-24639 GCA_018326385.1 Flaveria bidentis | reverse complement strand
AAGTCCAAATGATTCAAGTTATTAATCATCGACGGATGCTAATGTTTATATTCATTGTGTAACAGATGGCAAGTCGGTGGACTATGAGCACTAAGCACAACATTTGTGCTCATTTGGATCTGACATCCAGGAATGCTTCAGACTTTTCTGGCATTATCACCTTTCTGAGGAGATCGAGGATCTTCCATGCCATATCGACTCCTTGTATACCTTATCGCTCGATTCAGCAGGCCTTCTAGGAAGGCGCAGTAGTTGATAGATCCTCAGAGCCCCATCGCATCAGGAGCTCGATATTTGGGGAGGCCATAGAGATCACCGAGGATGATCTTCGGATAGTGCTACAGTTCGGGAATGATGCTGACTGTCCCACTCGATTACACCCCTTACTGTTCGAGGATGTTTCATGCGAGCTAAGTACTCTAGGGACATCAACGCAGGGGTGCTCAAAAAGAGCAACCTGTGCCCCCAGTTCAAATACCTTGCAGATTTGCTGTTGAAGTGTATTGTTTCTCGGAAGGGAGGGTTTGACGAGCTCTCAGATCAGATCCAGAACGTGTATGCAGCGTTGGTGCTGAACCACCCGTTTAGCTTCTCCAAAATGATCTTCACCTACCTAGTGGAGAACATTAAGGGGAAAGGGAAGGAGGGCTTTTGCATGTACTCTCGATTCATGCAGATGATCATTGACCAGAAGCTCCCTTCCTTGCTGAAGGAGAAGGAGGATGCAGTGGTACTTGAGGTGATGGACGACATCACATTGGGTCGTATGAAGGTCTATAGGGGGAAGCAGGTTAAGCCCCCTGTGAGGAGATTGTTCGGGCATTTGGCCCAGGTGGACTACGTGGTGCCGGGGAGGCGAAAATGGCGTCACGTAGACAGTGATTCAGATGATGAGCAGTTACAGCTCCCGGAGGATGACTCCGACTCCAAGGACGAAAACGGTGACGGTGGAGATGCAGGGCCCACTCAACCAAGGGCCCCCACTGCTGATATAGCATCTCCGGCGTCTACCCATGATGGAGCAGAAACTGTAGGATTCCATCAGGACTTCATACCTGATGAGGAGGAGGACACAGATGAGGAACCTCTAACTCGGACTGTTGGAAGTATGGTTGTTGCCACAGAACGAGGGCTTCGGGCGGTTGGTGGACGCCCTGGCGGGTCGGGAGAGACTGACACTAGTCCCACATTTGCTCCCGATCAGCCAAGCCATGTTCTAGGGGGAGCATCCTCCTCGAAAGGATCGAGGAAGAAAAGGATGGCTCAGCCCCACGGCTTGAAGAAGAAAAAGAGAAGACTCACCTTCATCACTACCGCTACTACTACTCCACCTACCACCACAGCAACCACCACCACTACCATAGCCACCACTACAGCCACCACCACAACTACCACCACTACTACTCCACCTACCACCACAACTACCACCACCACCACAGCCACCACTACAACCACCATCACAGCTACCACCACCACTACTACACCTACCACCACCACTACCATACCACCACCACCTTCATCTATATTACCCCTAATCTTCACTCCTACCACCACATCTTCCACACCCACACCACCACCACCCTCATCTATATTACCCCCAATCTTCACTACTGCCACCACCATCACTACTTGCCATCCAGCAGCACCATCATCCTTCCCTACCTATCCCTCTGGATCACCTCTACCTCCCATTAGGGTAGAGGAATAGCTATCAGCACTGAACCGTATGGTGATGCGTCTGTTAGCAGCCGATGACGAGAAAACTGCGCAGATTCGTCAGTTAGTAGATCTTACGACTGCATAATCTCAGTAGCTTTCTCAGCAGGCTTAATTGATAGATCAGCAAGCTCAGCAAATGTCTCAGTTCTTGGAGCAACATGCCAAGAAGATTGAGGAACTGGAGGCTACAAACAAGTCCATCCTGCTAAAGTTCAAGGGATCCAAAAAAGAGCCCCTAAAGATCAAGGAAGGAGATGGAGATGAAAGTGATGATGACAGTGATGACGAGGATGATGATGGTGATGATGACACTGATGTTGGTGGTGATGCTAGAGACGATGAGGTTGATGATGATGAAGACGACACACCTGTTGCGGGTGCCACACCTACCAGTGAAAGGAGGACGGAGAGAGCACAAGATCAAGGTGCCTCCACATCCGCCCCGTCAGAAGAAGAGCATATGATCCAGGACAAGAGTAATACTTGGGTGTTTTTGTTATTTAAATCATATGTATTTGAATCATGTATCAAGATAATGTAATGAATGTTTATATTTAATGTCAATGTTTCTGTTTTGATTATTAACTAATGATTGCTGTGTTGAATGAATAAATCAAGCAGATCCAAACTTTCAGAGAGATCAATATGATATTTCTCCCCTCCAACAGGTCAAGACTCAACTCACATTGATTTTTGATCTACAGGGTATTGTCAGGAGATCTGTAATGTATACTCCTGAAGAAGGAGAAATCATTCACAATCTCACTGACGAGCAAATAGCCAAAATGTTCAAGCTGAATGCTGAAGAGATCGTGAAAGATGCTCCGACAGTGCACGTAGAAAGTGACGATGAGCTTCAGGATTTCGACGAGATCGAGATTGAAGATGTCACTGCATAACATTATCCAGAGTACACTGACAACGAGGGAAATGTCATTCCCAATCTGGGAGACACTCTTGTCAATGACACTTTTGAGACTCTGGATAAAATGGAGCAAGAGTCAAAAAAGGATAAGGAGAAGGCCCAAGCCTCAGACGTTGAAGTCAACATCAAAAAGACTGAATGGGCAATGTGTTTTGAAGAAATAAGAGCCCAACCCAGCGCTACAATGTCAACTGTCTACACCAAACTGTATAAAGTCAAGAAACATCAAAAGGTGGCAGGCAGGATCATAGCATGGGCACATTTTGAAGACCTCAACGTTTACGCTGTTAAACTTGAGAAGAGAATTGAGTACTTCAGATTCCCACACGATCTGAAGACTCTTCCAGGTTTTGAGCTTAACCAGTTAGCAAAGTTAAAATTGCTATACGCTAACCCTCGTAAGATGTCAGGTTGGTTTGAAGTAGCTCTAAAGAGGGAGTACCACACCAGATGGGTCAACTTCAAACCTTAACAACCAACGCGGTACATCAGACGATCTGAGGTTGACGCCATAACTGGCAAACCAAAAACAGTGTTGAAGTGGAGTCCACCACGTACAATGTCAAAGATCCCACTACGGGAGATGCCACAGGACTTCACTCCACACATCAAATGGTGGTACTACGATTGGAGAACAGGAGAGGCAGTGATAGTTTTGAACATAAATGGTAACATGGAAACCATTAGGGTGTTTGACCTGATGTGTCTTACCAACTTGTCTGCAAATGATGTTTATAAATTATACAAGTGGCCATTGTTCTATGACTCACAAGATATTGTACAAGCTTTACAATTTCAGAATGTGATACGACTCTATTTTGCTTTCGAGATAAATACAGGAGTCACTAGAGAAGCTAAGTACAAGAAGTTTGAGGAAATTATGAAAGATGTAAGACAATAGATAGATCTAGGTCCAAGGGGGTGTTTGTTGATACATATGAACCTAGATCCTGATCTTAATGTAATATGTCTTGAATGTCTTACACTGATGTAATATTGGGTACTTAATGAAATGAAAATGTTTGATTGTGATTTGTAATGTTTAATATTTCATTAATGAGTTGTTTAACACATATTTACTTGATTATATAGGTTTGTGGTTGATTTAATTAATATAAATATTGTTATGACATTTAATACATTCAAACTTAATAATATGAAGTTATCATGCGAATGACCCATGCTAATGGACCATACGCATGAACAACTTCATACGAATGACTCAATCGCACGACTGAACCAAGAGACTGGATCAGTCATATGATTGTCACATAAGAATGGCTCAATCGCACGACTGAACACTCAGTCGGGCAAATGGACCAACCGTATGACTCAATTGCACGACTGAACCATGCTAATGGTTCAGTCGCCCGAATGAGCAACCCTAACCTATAAATACCACTTAATTCGTGGAAAAACAGAAGCATTGAATACACTTCGACTCCAGACGTACCCTAGCCGTCTAGAAGCCTCTAAGTTCGTTCTCTAAGTTCACAGAACGCTGTAGATCGATTCCTAATCGATTCTTGATGTTAGATTCAATACATTATTGTGTCTACGTGCGTTCTCACTGATTGGATCGCCAATCAAATAGGATTCCGCACTATTTGGTTTGGTTTACACGTTAATCAGTAGGTATTTCGATCAAATACCAGATCCAAACAATAAATGGTGCACAAACACATGATACGGGGGTTTTTGAGGTCAAATATCGTGCATTGTGTCTAGATTCAACAATCGTTCAAGAAAGTTTACCTCAAGCGAAGGTTAGGAATCCCACAAGGACGAGAACTAAGCAACAAATTTCTGTTATAAAAATAAGAGTATGGGTTTGAGTAGGATAAAGGTTTATAATTTCTGATTTAGCATTATCGGAGTACAATGGTACTTACGTTATAGGATGGCTAATGATTTTGAAAGGGTGAGAAGGTTGGATAAGCTGATGACTCTTTGAACAAAGACTTGACACTTTTGTCCCTGCTAGATGCGTGCACCAAATGCTCACCAAAGCTATTTGCTTTGGCTCGGGTGTTGGTGAAATGATGATCCTCAGAAGTCTTGTTAGAATGGAAAAGAGAATGCAGACGTGTGTGCATATGTGTGTTTTCAATTGAGTGAGTCCAAGAGAAAAGAAAGAGAGTTTGAAAACACTTACACGCATGGGAAGAAGAGAGGAGTGTTGGAGTGGGTATTGTGGAATCTAGATCGTGAGGGATTGGTTGGAAGAGGGCGACCAATTTGGTGGTGAGACGGCTTTTCTTTTTGTTTAATTTAATGTGTTGTGTAGTGTAGTAAATTGGTTGATAGTTTTCTAGTTTAGGTGTTTATAAGTTAGAATTAAGACCTAAGGGTCGGTTCATTCTCCCAACTTTTAGGAAATTTTGTCCCGAAATTTTAGCTTCGACTAGATTTTGAATGGGTGGGCTTGAAAAGATGCGGGTATACCCTTCTCATCTCATCTCCACGTTTCCAAGTGAATTGGGGTCCTCTCCTAGAATTCCATTTTACTTGGACCTTGGGTATATGACTTGATCTAAGTTTCTTGACTAGCTGGTCTATAATCTCCATAGGTTCCTCAACAAAGTTTAACTTGTCATTGATTTTGGCTTCCTTTAATGACAGTTCTAAGGCTTTGTCTACCGAAAATTTTTTCATGTTAGATACATGTAATGTGTCATGTATGTAACTTAACTCTTGAGGTAGCCTTAGTTGATATACCACCGGGCTAACTCTTGCCAATATTTCAAATGGTCCAATATATCTTGGGCTTAGTTTGTTTTTTTGCCAAATCTAATGGCTCCCTTCCATGGCGAAACCTTTTTCATCACTCTATTACCTACTTGGAATTCCAAGGGTTTTCGTCTTCTACTACATATTTCTTTTGACCATCTCTACCTATCTTCAGTCACTCCTTTATTTTAATTATTTTTTCTATGGTTTCCATTATGATGTCAGGTCCCATCACTTGGCTATCACCAACCTCATTCCAGCTTAATGGTGATCGACATTTTCTGCCGTATAAAGCTTCATACGGAGTTGCCTTTATAATTGCTTGGTAACTATTATTGTAGGATAATTCCACTAGGGAAAGATGGTTATCCCAGCTTCCACCAAAGTCAATCACTCAAGCTCTTAGCATGTCTTCCAAAGTCTGAATAGTTCTTTCACTTTGCTCGTTCGTTTGAGGACGGTATGCGATGCTCAAATGAAGTCGGGTCCCCAGAGCCTGTTGGAGAGATTTCCAAAATCATGAAGTGAAGCGACTATCACGGTCCAAGATAATTAATAATGGTACTCCATGCCTGGTCATTATTTCGTTGATGTATAGATGGGCTAACTTTGACAAGTCATAGTCCTCTTGGATTGGTAAGAAGTGGGCTGACTTGGTAAGTCTATCCACGATTACCCAAATAGCATCATGCCCACGAAAGGTTCTTGGTAATTTCGTAACGAATTCCATGGTGATATTATCCTATTTCCTCTTAGGGATTTCAAGTTATTGTAAAGTTCCTGACAGTTTCTGATTTTCAGCCTTTACCATTGCACACGTCAGACATTTTCCCACATAGGTGGCAATTGAGTTCTTAAGTTTTAGGCCACCAAAACAGTGTCTTTATGTCTTGATACATCTTGTTGCTTCAAGGGTGAACTAAGTATTTAGATTTGTGGGCTTCGTCAAAGATTAACTCCCTAATTCCTCCATTCTTCGGTACCCATGTCCTTCCCTCATACATGTACAATCTATCATTAATCAATTCCAGTCGCCTTTCCATCCTTGATAGCATCTCTTATGGTATTTTATTATCCTTTAGAGCTTCCTTTTGTGCTTCTTTTAGTTTGGCGATGAAGTTGGTATACACACTCATCCTTAATGCATGGACATGAAGGGTTTTTCCCTTTCTTTTCTACTCAACAACTTTTGCCACTATGTTTTCCTTGCCTGGATGGTAGCGGATTTCACATTCATAGTCGTTTAACAGTTCTACCCATCTTCTCTAGCACATCTTCAACATCTTTTGATCATGAATGTGTTGCAGATTCTTGTGATCGATATAGATAACAAACTAAGTACCATAAAGGTAGTGTCTCCATATTTTGAGTGCAAACACCACAACACCCAATTCCAAATCATGTATCGTGTAATTTCTTTCATGCTCGTTCAGCAATCTGGAAACGTAAGCGATCACCTTCTTCCGATGTATTAGTACACATCCTAATCCCTGACGCGAGGCGTCATAATAGACCATAAAGTCCTCAACTCCTTATATGGCAAGGATAGACGCGCTATACATTTTCTCCTTTAACATACCAAACGCTTCATCTTGTTCCTTTCCCCACTCAAAAGTTGTATTATTCTTGGTAAAAGCGGTTAATGGTTGTACCATTTGTGAGAAGTCCTTGATAAACCTCATGTAATAACCAGCCAAACATAGGAATTATCTAATCTCGGTAGGAGTTTCAGGGATCTTCCAATTCTTGATGGCCTTTATTTTTGTTGGATCTACTTGAATTCCATCTTTATTCACTACATGCTGCAGAAACTAGATTTCACGCATCCAAAACTCGCACTTAGAGATCTTTGCATACAACTGCTCATTCTTGAGTAATTCAAGAATCAATCTAATATGCTTTTTCTTCCTTATCACGCGAGTAGACCAAGATATCATCAATAAACATGATTACAAACTTGTCTAGATATGGGTAGAACACTTGGTTCATGAGTTCCATAAATGTTTCTGGTGTGTTAGTCAGCTCGAAGGGCATGACTAGGTACTCATAATGTCTATATCTAGTTGATGGTATTCCGATCTCAAGTCTATCTTGGAAAAATAGTTGGCTCCTTGCAATAGATAGAATAAGTCATCAATTCTTGGAAGAGGGTAACTATTCTTTATAGTGAGTTTGTTCAAGTCCTGATCGTAGGGTAATGATCATGATATGAGTATCAACAGGTATCAAGATTATCCACAACATACAACATCATGAAATAACACAATAATAGTTTCACTTAAAAACAAAGCATGCTTCATCCCAAAACGGTAATAAAAAACGGACACTAGAACTCACCTTAGATATTAAGTGATAGGTCTTCACGTAAAGAAAACGATTCAATCCTAGCACCCTAGCATCAAGATTAAATGATATGCTATATGCTCTAGGGTCATTACAGATGTAGTATGATGTTTCATAAGCTTTGATTCTGCGACAATTAAGTTAAAAGTTTCCTTTCTAGAAAAGTTAAAGTTTCATAAGGTAAATGAAAACTTTTTAATGAATTTAATCAATTTGTTAAAGTTATAATAAGTTTACCAAGTCTTTTCAGCAAAAGAGCTCGAATTTTTGATGTGTTTTCAGAACTTACACTTTAGTCCGTCAAGTTTCAAATTTTATAGTTTTTATCCTAAAGTTTGTTTTCTTTCAGATTTTCACTAAAATCTTAATTTAGAGTCTCTATCTTTTCAAAATAATGTGATTTTCATCTGTTTTAAGCTTCCCATTTCGTTGTAAGATTTTATCTAAAAATCTTCTAGTTGGGCATATTTTTGTTGAAAGTTTCTATGCAATTTGTTTTAACCCATTAAATCACCAAGGCTAACCTCTATCACAATGATGTTTATTTAAGAGCCTAGAATTCTTTTCAATATTTTAACCATCTAAGTTTCATTATTTTATGGATTTTACCACATTTCGGGTCACCAACCAAGCTTATAGCGCCTACTAATCCATTCTCTTTACGTTTTTAATCATCATCACTAACTTTTAAACACTTGATATGACTAACTTATTGGAAATGAGTCTTAGTTCATGGTTTTAACATGCATTGCTTATACGTTTCTATTAACGGATGTTTTATATCCTTTACATGTGTGTAAATATCATAACTTCTTCATAAGCATTTCCGAACCATTTGTAACTTTCAAGGCAGATTATAATGGGTTCATGAGTTGTTTTTAGGTAAGTTCTTAACTTTGGTTGAGAGAGAGTTTGCAAATCTGGCTGATAAATGGTGCACAAACATATGATACGTGGGTTTTCGAGGTGAAATATCATGCACCGAGTCTAGATTTACCAATCGTTTAAGAAAGTTTACCTCAAGTGATGATTGGGAATCCCACAATGACGAGAACTCAGCAACAAATTTCTATTAGAACAATAAGAGTATAGGTTTGAGGTAGGATAAAAGTGTATAATTTATGATGTAGCGTTATCAGACTACAATGGTACTTATGTTTAGGATGGCTAACAATTTTGAAAGGGTGAGAAGGTTGGATAAGCTGATGACTCTTTGAACAAAGGCTGGACACTCTTGTCCCTACCAAAAACCATGCACCAAAAGCTCACCAAAGGTCACTTTCCTGTTTGCTTTGGCTCGGGTGTTGGTGAAACGATGATCCTTGGAAGTCTTGTTAGAATGGAAGAGAGAATGCAGGCGTGTGGGAAAGTGTGTGTTTTCAATTGAGTGAGTCTTATAGAATAGAAAGATTGAGAGTTTGAAAACACTTGCATGCATGGGAAGAAGAGAGGAGTGTTGGAGTGGGTTTTGTGGAATCTAGGTGGTGAGGGATTGGAGGGAAAGGGGCGGCTGATTTGAGTGGTGAGAGGGTTTTCTTTTTGTTTAATTTTTTGTGTTGTGTAGTGTAGTAAATTGGTTGATAGTTTCCTAGTTTAGATGTTTTTAAGTATTATGAGCATGAATGAAGGTAACATTTACCTCGTCAATTCCTCGAGTCAGTTGGATTGCACTTTTAAAGTTCTAAACTTAGTGTGTAATGTATTTTCTCATATATGGACTCATGCATACAGATTTACATATTTACCTATTTAAATGGGTTGGTTAAGTTAGAGAGGTTTATATGTTCGAGTTGTATCACTGACGGCTATCTGCATTAGCCAATGCGGATATGCAAGAACAAATACGGCCTAAGATTTAGTTCAACTGCATTATTAAATGCGGATGACATTAGAAAATATGGTTATTATCCATGAAATACGGATACACGAGAATAAATGCGGGTGAGGACCCACTCATCCGCATTAACGAATGTGGGTGAATCATTCAAATGTTGATTTATATTTACGAGTTTAGGCAAGTATCTTGATGCACACAAGTCGGGGTAGGATAGCAAGTAAGGATTTCTAAGAATGCTTAACAGTTCTAGACTAAGGCAAAGCATAAAAGGGATCTAAGGCACTTAAGACATGCAATAATAATAATAATACTGCAGGATCGATATATGTCACTTAACACTTGGTTTTCTCTCAAACTCACTTAGACACACATTTTTTGATGAAGCAGAATCTCTCAAATAGTTGCAAATAATATACTAAGTAACTTAAGAACACAAAGAAATAATTTTCAAGTTACTTGTATATATTACTTCCCGAGTCAAAATTTTACAAGACTCTTACAAGCATTGATACAAGAGTTACAATGAGAAACTATATATACTATCACCTATTGTCGGTTATACTTTGATACCAACTGGAATCCTCTAACTAAAGCAAATACTACAAAGCTATAGTTTAAGATATCTTAGATAACGTCTTATCTAAGATATGGTAGTCATGACATGTCCATGACTTACCTTTTGTCACCAACTAAAGTTGGCAACTGTACTAACAAATAAAGGTGAACATTCGAATAAAGTATGATCAACTACATTGCCTTGTGGGAAAACACCATGCAGTATCACAAGTCTGCAGCAGAGAGTCAGAGAACCATACTTATGTTCACCGGTCCATAGCAACATCTTCCGAATGTTAATTGGCTTCGAAAGAGTCTACTTCTTCCCTGGCTTGAGGACTTATACATTGGAAGTCATATGTCTTTGAATTCTTCTAAGTCTTGAAATTCGGAAGAGAAGACTTTGTCTTTGGAAGTTGGAGCTTTTTCTTTGGAAGATGATCTTGCACTTTATCTTCACAAGAACTCCTTTTCCTTCAAAAGTTCCATACTTAGCTTTGGAAGTTCTTTATATGTTGGACCAAAAATAGTCTAAGTGTTTGGTTTTGGTTGCACCAGCCTTTCTAGATCTAACAAACTCCCCCTAGGCTGATGCAACCAAAACCTTACTTGTTCCTGCTTCTAAAAACTTTCAACACCAGGGAAAGCAGATACTTATATGTTTCTTTGTTCTTCTCGTAAGTGGTGCTTAGAAGTTTGTACATATCATTCGTGGACAGGTGATCCAGTCTGTCACTTTGAATGATATGTACCCTCTATTAAGTCCCTCTGAAGAGAGTTAGTTGACGGGAGTTATAGTCATACTCCCATCTAACTATTGGTTCCAATTTAGGGCTTTCCACCATTTGTAGAAAGGCTTTGCCTTTGATGGTTGACCCTTTCTTGTATTCTCTCTCTTAGCTTCAACTCCTCTTCAATCTTGGCTTTTGCAGTTATCTCAGCAAGATGAAGGCTGCTCAAATGATTTTTGATGTGAGCAGCTCTGTCAAAGTTGGAGGGATTGGAGAATGGCTTCTCACTAACTCAGCAATATCAAATATGCTAGAGTGTAGCAGGGAAGAGGAATTCAACCCGTTGCGCTCTCCATTCTTTCTCTCCACATCAAAGTTGTGAGAAGCTTCATCGAACCTCCACTGGATAATCTTCTTTCTTGGGACAAGGGGCTGACTAGGAACCTTGTCTCCTTTCTTTGTATCTAGTAGAGTCACCAGCGTTCTTCTGAGCTTTTTCTCTTTATCATTTAATGAATCAGAGTTGAGGCCAAGTAGTCTAGAAGCTTGGTCCAGTGTTCCTCTTGGGAGATCAAGGAATTGCTCTCTTGTGAGGGAACTTGAGGAGTTGTCAATGTAAGTCAACTTGACAGACTCCTCCTCATAGGAGATACTACTCAAGGATGTGCAGTTGATGAGCTTCCTCTTGATCTCCTTAAACTCTTCTAAGGAAAGAGGTTTGGATGGATGAGTGGATGACTTGGGCGGTTGTTTGGTTGGTGAGGATTGGGTTCTTGGTAAGGTTTTAGGTTTGAGAATGGTAGTTTTGGTGGTTCTTTGGATTGAGTGGGTGAGGAAGTGGGTAAGGTTTATGATGTGGGTTCAGGGGTGTAAAGGCTCAAAGGTTGGTTCAGTTTTGATTGGGAAAGGGAAGGGGATAGGTTTGGGTTGAGGTTGTGGTGGTGAAGAAGGTGTACATCTCTTTCCTTCAACCTGAGCGTATATCAGCTTTGATCTCAATGACAATACGTTGCAGGGTGTTTATTGACATGGAACCCCAATGTCTACTAGAGAAGTTATGAGCCATGAGATAATCATTCACCAGGTCTTCTCACCTATCTTCTTGGCAGAATTGATCCCAGATTTTTCCTCTTTTCTCTTTCTCTCCCTCATCTTCTCTTTTTCAGCTTTCTACCTCTCTTTCTCTGGTTGATTTTGCTCTTTGTTAAAAAGCCATAGGATCGTGTCATTTTCATATGGAGATAGTTCTTGAAGAGAGTAACCCTGGAGGTTTGGAAAGTTATCCTATCCCTCCTAAGCTGTTGATCGGCTTCCCATTTCATTCTTTCTGTTTCCTCCTCAAGGCTAACCTTGTTGTTTCCTCCCTTCTTTCAGTCTGTAGCATGGTTGCCTTTTCTAGCTCAACTAACTCCTCTAATGGTAGCAGGAGTATATCTTCACTGACAGCTCCAAGTGATGAGCTTGTCAATGATCTCCACCTTTTTCTTGCTTTTGACTACCTCCTGGTTGGCTGCAGCTGCTTTGGTACCGGCAGCTAGCAACTT
Source organism: Flaveria bidentis (assembly GCA_018326385.1). Taxonomy (NCBI): domain Eukaryota; kingdom Viridiplantae; phylum Streptophyta; class Magnoliopsida; order Asterales; family Asteraceae; genus Flaveria; species Flaveria bidentis. The sequence continues at coordinate 12,255 of BJCM01218943.1, read as the reverse complement.
CATAGTTGGAAGTTTGCCTTTTCTTTTGAATTTCTCAATCCTCTCCTCCTCCTGAATCTCTTCTATATTCATCTTCTTTTTACCTTTGACATCTTTTGAAGTGATAGACTTTGGTGGTTCTTGGATGGAGGGTTCAGATTGAGGGATGGTGGATGACGATAATGAGGTTGTTTGAGCTAGGGGTCGGTTGAGAAAGTCCTAACTATTCACCTCAGATGCAAGTTCTAGAATTGCTTCTTTGGTAATTAGATCTTCGGATAAGGAGAATAAGCTTTCAGCAGCTTCCATCTCAGCTTTGGAAGTTTGGGATTGTTCTTCCGAGGCTTTCACTTTAGTTTCATAAGCTTGAGGGAATGCACTATCTGTCCCAACTGTTTTAGGTACCGGGCCATCAGTCCTCATTTCTCCTTCGAAATTAATCTCAGGTTCTATTTGGACCTTAGGTTTACCAACTTCTTCCACAGTGGTAGAAGGTGCACTTAGCCTCTGAAGCTCTTCGGCTCCAAAGTATATCATAGCCGCATTAGGGCTAGGCTGGTCTAAAGAAGATCTCAATAAGAACTTGGATAAGATCCTGTTGAGATCTCTAATCATCCTTGGGTCCATTTGCAGGACAATTTGAGTAGGCTTAGGAAAGACGGTTGTAGTGGGAGCCGGATATCTAGTAAATATAGAAATTAAAGCTTCGCTTTGTGGTTCCTCTAATGTTTGTCTTTGAACACTCTACCCCTTTTTGGTAACATCATCTTAAGAGCTAGATGAGCTAGATGGGTACATGCCTAACAGATCTCTAAATTTGTTTCTCAGCTAGTTGAGCCTTGAGACTTTCAATCTCAAGTTGTTGAGTGGCAGACCTATCCTCTAAAGTCTTAACCTTTGATTCAAGGTTTGAGACTTTAGAAAGTAGGTCTTGAATGGTGAGTTGCATATTTCCCTCATCTTCTTTTGAAGAATCATGGGGAGATGAGGTAACATACCTTGTATGTTCATCCTTACCACCAAAAGTGGTTTCTTAGCACCCTGGTTTCCCATGCATAATGATGTCACTTTCAGAGCCATCAAAATGCTTTGTTGTCGTTGATTCAGTCTCAGCAATGTTACCACTGTCTTGAGGGCTTATTGGGGCACCTGCAGTAGTAGCAATTGAATCTACATGAGTCCCTTCCACTCTAGTAGGACTCACCTTAGTTTGGATATGCTGATAGGGGCTAGAGATCAGGGGTCTCCTTGGGCTCAGTTGATCCTTTAATAGGTGTTGTGGATCAACTTCATTGCCATGAAGAAACATGAACTCTTCATTAGAACCTATCAATAGGTTAGTGAAGGATATGGCAGGTATTCCTAATGATCTAGGACTTTGGTCAATGTCAAGTGGCATTGAGCCTTTGGTGGGGCTGTCCCTTCTTGGTTTCCTAGGAGAGTGTTGGGACTCATCCTAAGGGCTTGCAACTTGGGTTTGGGGCTTAGGGAATTGAGCCTGAGGAAGCTAAATCCCTTATTGAGGTCAATTTTGAAAGAAGGTGAGACCTCAGGCTGAGTGGGAGCCCATGTTTCCACTCTAGCCTTTTTGGGTAAAACAAGAGGGGCTTGCTTAGTTAGAGTAGACTGATCAAGGCTTTGTTTGCGTCTCTAATATGTTTGTTTGTTGGGGTGAGCAAGAAGATCTAGCAAAGAGAGGATAGTTGCTGGTGTGGGTTCATCACATGTGGGTTGAACAGGGATGTCACCAGGAGCCATTGGCTCAATCATATCTGGAAAAAGCTCAGTATGTCTTCTAGTGAAATTGGTGGACACTCTCTTCAAGATTTTGAAGATGGTTGGCCTCATTTGAGGGACATGCAGAGTAGCTGCACAGACAGTTGATTATGTGTTGGATGAACCTAGGATACATAAAGA
>BJCM01218943.1:0-10339 GCA_018326385.1 Flaveria bidentis | reverse complement strand
GAGGTTCCTCATAAGGTTAGTCAGCACAAACTTGGAGTAGTTGAAGTAGAGGCTCTTCACCAATCCATGAACTAGGCAGCCCAGTTCATATGGGATCTGATCCCATCCCCCAGACTTGTTTGATAGACAATGGAGAATAACATACAGTAGGAACTTCCAGTTATAAAGAAAATTAAATTTATAGACTATAGACCTAGTCATGTCTCCACCATATCCTATTTGTAGATATGTGTCATCAAGGTCTGATTTGGGAAACTTTATAGGAGTGCTTTCGTCATGAAGCACCAGATGCTATCGGATGACTAGTTCAGTAATGATTAGCTCCTGGCCAGAAATTCTCAACCAAATAACCTTAACCCCATTAAGGATTACTATCTAACCATTTTCCCAAAATACTTGCATATGATTCAGATAAACAGTGGGATTCACAGTCAAAGCAGTGAAGTAGGTTGATTGGGTAATAAAGGAGATTATATCTGAGAAGTCAGCATCCCTGGATGAATCCCGAAGTGCGACTTGATTATGTTGAGGGTTGGGTGCCATCGTGGGAGAAAGATGATAAAACAAGATTTGAGCAGGGTGTATTTTGCGGTGAAGGAAGCTTTGGACAGTAAATTTGGTAAAAGGTTTAGAGAGGGAAGTCAAGATTATTTAAATGGGTGAAATGGCGATGGGGGATGGATAAGGTGAAAAGATGGTTTGGGGTAAGATGTGACAGAGGTGTTAAAGTAAAAAACCATTTAAAAGATTTTGACATCATTAATAAGATTTTGCCTTTTTACTGTGTGGGGCCCAAAGGTTTCTTTTATACTCTAAGATCCGTTTTAGACATAAGGGATTTCCGAAGGTAATTTTCTTTCGAAGCCAATTGTACTTTAAAAAGTAAATTTCTTACATCCGAGAGTAGAATGTGCTTTCCAAATAGAGGGTTTATAAGTTTTGGAAGTAGATCTGATATACAATCAATCGCTTCTTCCGACACTAAAAACTCTTCCGAGGAGAACATTTTTCTTGGAGAATTTTAGCTTCGGAAGATGTGAAATGAATCTTCCGAAGGTTAATTTCTCTTCAGAAAAACCCAAACTTAGAAATTTAACCTATTGTAACAGGGCTTAGATTATGATGACATAAGACATTACACATTATAAAGAGGTTTTCAAGTGAGATAGACTAATCAATGTTTATCATCCCAATAGCTGTAATGAGATATTTAAATCTTTGTTCATCAAAAGCTTTAGTGAATAAATCAACATATTGTTCATTTGAATCAACTTTGATTAGTTTGATAAGATTTTTCTCATGTATATCTCTAATGAAATGGTACCTGATATCAATGTGTTTTGTCTTGGAGTGTTTCGCCTGATTTTCAGTAATGGAGATAGCACTATTGTTGTTAGTGTGGATAGGAGTGCTCATGAAGTTGAATCCATAATATAGCATCTGGTTCTGAATCCATAGTATAGCATCTGGTTCTGAATCCATAGCAACTAAGCATAACAACTTGCAACAGTAATATATTCAGCTTCAGCAATAGATGTAGGAACACATGATTGCTTCTTGCATTGCCATGAGATGATCCTTCCACCAAGAAATTGACATCCTCCATATATGGATTTCTTGTTGATGTTACAACCACCGTAGTCACTATCTGAGTAGTAATAGAGATAGAAATTGGATTTTCTAGGATACTAGAGACCAAGCATTGGTTCTCCATTGAGGTATCTAAGAATTCTCTTGGAAACAACTAGGTGAGACACCTTTGGAGCAACTTGATATCTCGCACAAATGCATGTAGCAAACATGATATCAAGTCTACTTGCAGTGAGATACATCAGAGACCCAATGATTGCCCTAAAATAATGTTGATCAGTATCCTCCCCTCAGAGTCAAGACAAAGGTCATGGTTTCTAGGGAAGGGTGTCTTGCCTGGCTTACAATCCTTAATATCAAACCATTCTAAGAAATCAGATACATACTTAGATTGGTTGATAAAGAACCCTTCCTTCATCTGTTTCACTTGAATTCCAAGGAAAAAGTCCATTTTTCCCATAGAACTCATCTCAAACTTCTTTTTCATAATGCTCTCAAAGTCTTTACACATTTGGTCATTTGAAGAACCAAATATGATATCATCAACATAGACCTGAACGAGCAATATGTCTTTCCCAGACTTCTTTATGAAAAGATTCTTATTAATGGTACCTCTAGTATAGCCATTCTTTAGGAGAAATTGAGATAAAGTCTCATACCACAACCTAGGTGCCTAGTGCAGTCCATAGAGAGATTTATCCAGCTTGCACACATAGTTGGGGTGTTGTGGGTCTTCAAATCCTGGAGGTTAGCACACATAGACCTCCCTCTCTATATTTTCATATAGAAAGGCACACTTGACATCAAGTTGATAGACACTAAAGTTCTTAGATGCAGCATAAGCAAGGGAGATTCTAACTGCTTCAAGTTTAATAATAGGTGCAAACACATCAGTATAATCAATTCTTTCCTATTGGGTATATCCTTGAAGGACCAGTCTAGCTTTGCTTTTGATGATCAAGTCTCTATCATCTATCTTGTTTCTAAAAACCCATTTGGTGCATATAGGTACTTGACTAGATGGTAGTGGGCAAAGGTTCCATACCTTTTGTCTCTTGAATTGAAGCAACTCTTCTTGCATTGACTCAACCAAGCTGCTATCTTTTAAGGCTTCTTCTACTTTCTTGGGTTCCATCTGAGACAAGAAACATGAGTACAAGCAAACATTCCCATGATGAATTTGTCCCTTGTTCTCATACATTCAGAGACTTCTCCTATGATGTTCTTAGCGGGATGAATATTTTGAATCGTCTAGGAATCACTTCCAGTTGCAAAGATAAATCCAAGTTGGACATATTTTGCTCAGGAACATGAACACTTGGGCCAATTGTTGTTTCAATTTCATTCAATGAGTACTAATTAAATGAAAGAGAAACATCATTATCAATGATTGGATGAGAAGCTATATTAATAGTTGCATGTTCCTTCAAAGTATTGCTTCTATCAACTGGGTGTTGTTTAGTGTTACTTGAGGGAACACTGGTTGAAGCTTCACTATATATTAAAAGAGTTATGCTATTCGGAGCTGGATTTTCAATCACTCTTGGAGAATTTGAACAGGGTCTAGGTAACTCAAACAGTTGACCAGAATCATTTTAAGGGCCTGTTCTAGCTTAAACATTCTCACAAGATGGATTAGAATAGTTGGAAAACAATTCTAAGTCAAAAATGTAATCAGGACCATTGCCCCTAACACAAGGAGTGTGCTCATTGACAACAATGTTGAATGATCCCTCAAAATTTTGATTTTTGATGTTATAAACTCTGTAAGCAATAGAGTTGGAGGAATATCCAACAAAAATAGCATAATTCAACTTTTCAGTAAATTTTGCCAAATTGTATTTTGTGTTAAGTTTGGTACACCTGCTACCAAAGTACCCTAGAAAGCCAATACATGGTGACCTCTTATTCCATAGCTCATAAGGGGTTTCTCCATGTGGCTTAACTACAAGAACTTTGTTCTGCACATAGCATGTAGTGCTGACTGCCTCTACCCAGAAAGTAAGAGGTAGCTTTGAATCAGCCAACATAGTGCGAGCAGCTTCAATAAGTGTCATGTTCCTCCTCTCAGCAACACCATTTTGTTGAGGAATTCTAGGAGCACTGTATTATCTTCCATCCCTTTTGAGTTATAGAATAAGTCAAAAACTTGATTCTTATACACAGTCCCTTGATCACTTCTAATTATATTTACCTTGTGATCTATTTGATTTCCTTCATTAAAAAGAATACCCATGTAAATCTTGAAAAATCATCAATTATCACAAGACAATATGATTTCCTTCCAATGCTCATTATACTTGTTGGACCAAATAGATCCATGTGTAGTAAGTGTAATAGGGTGGTGATGGAGTTAACAACTTTGGATTTATGAGATGCCCTGTGTTGCTTGCCTTTTAGGCATGCAACATAGCTATCTTTGCAGAAAATTCCTTTTTAGGCAAACCATGTACCAAGTTATTTTTGAAAAATTTATTCATGGTTTTAAAATTTACATGACACATTCGTTTATACCATAGTGTTGACTCATCAGTATTAGCTTTGGAAAGAAAGCATGATACTTCTCCTAGTGGGGAAGCATAGTTCATATCCAGCTTGTGCAAATACCCTTTTTTGGGAGATCTAAGAAGCACCAATTTTGGAGGAATGGTTATCCCAGGTTTGAGAATAATGCACTCATGTTCTGTAAAAAGCATTTGGTGCTTTTGATCTCAGAATTGAGAAACACTTAAAAGATTGTGTTCAAGCTATTTAAAAAAGTGTACTTTGTCAACTTTTAACTTGTCGTTGGATACATTCCCTCTGCCAGAAATGTATCCTCTAGTCTCACCTCCAAATTGAATAGGAACTCCATCAAATGTTGAAATTGTTGAAGGAGAGATTTGTTCCAGTCATGTGCCTGGAGCATCCACTATCTACAATCCAAATATTATTGTTCTTTTCATATGGATGTCCCTGCACATAAGGTGAAAAAGTTAGTTTTTATTGGAAACCCAAGCCTTGTTGGTCTTGGGTTCTTCCAATGAGGATTTTCTTAAACCAAAATTTATGCATGAGGGCTCAATAATTGTTTATGAAGAGGAGGTTTGGGCTGCAACATCTTCTTTGATCTTCCATTCCATCCCTTGGTTGATCGTAGAGGATGAGCCTATTGAAGCTTGAGCATCATGGCATTCTTCCGAAGCTTCTTTCATCTCGGAAAAAGCCTTTACTACTTTCTCTTTCGAAGCAGTCTTCTTCTAGGGTGGTCTCAAGGGGAATCTTTTGGCTTTTTGATGTCTTTACAGCTTTAGCTTTCGAAGCCACTTTTTCTTTGGAAGAAGGATTTTCTTCCGAAAGCAATCTTGCTTCAGAAACAAGCTTTCCCCTTTTCATCACCTGGACCATTTGATAGGGTCCAAATGAGAAACCTTCCCTGACTCCTTCTTTCTTAACATTATTTTCATAATGTGTGCTAGCAGGATTGTAATAATAATTTTTGGCCATGTGGTTTTGTAGAGCACACATTATGCATGCAATGTTAATCTTCTGGGAATGTGATGGCTGTTGTTTCTTGAACTTCTTTTCTTCAACTGCAATCTTTCCTTTTCCCTTCTAATCCTTTTGTTGGATAGATATGCTGGTACTACACACTTTTCCAGGTTCAGAAGCTCCTACCACCTGGAATCCAGCTTAGATGAACACACCTTTTTGTTTTGGGTCAATCTTCATCATTGATTCAGCCACTTTCTTGGCAGTTTTTCTTGCTACCTTAGCTCGATTTGTTATGGCTTTGGTGGTAGGAGGTTGGTCATCACTGGTAAGAGGGGTAGGGTCTACCAAGACCTTCCATGTGATGGTCTCCATACTTATATCACTATTTGACTCATGAGAAGGTGGGTCAGCAGATAGGACTTCTTGCTCTTTATTACCATACCTTGGTTGTCTAATAGACTCATAAGAGTGTGGTGGAGCAATTTTATTTGTCCCCAACCCACCTTTGTTTTGATAACAAAGTTTTGATTAGAAGGATGATGCGAGGATGGCTTGGAAGTTTTACTCTAAGATAGCATGCTTCCTGGCTTGAGCCTCAGATGTGACAAGCTGGGCTTGAGCCTCAGACAATTTGGATATTAAATCCTTTATTTGAGTATTGTAATTTGAGTGTTCATGTTTTAAAAGAGACACAAATTTCTCTAACTCTTCATTTTTTCTTTGGTAGTCAGATTCAGCCCTTTTAAAGTCAAATTTTAAAATATTTAAAGACTCAATATCAGATTTAATCTCCATATTGTAGTCTTGATATAATTTTACCTTAGCAATACAAGCTGGAGTATAAAGATGTTCATATACCTTGTTGTCATCTGTTCTAGCCATGAGTGCTTGAGCATGAGTCACATCCTGTACCATACAGCTCCAGTCATTTTCTTGAGCTATAACTGCTGTTTCAGTTGACTTCTCAAGGGCTTTTGGTGTAGAGGTATGTGTGGAAGCATGAGAGGTTCCCAGATTTGACTTGGGAGCCTTGCATTCCCTTAAAACATAACCAAGTTGGTTACAGTTATAACACTTTGCCTTGGTTTTGTCAAACCCAAACTTGCTACTAGCTGGGTTTTGAGGGAATTTCCTTCTACTCCATATCATCGGGGCTGAAGCACTCTAGATCATCAAAGCAGAACTAATGATCACTAGAGTACCCACTTCCTGAAACAAAGGAACAACTGTCCAGGAAAGAACTTTGCTGACCCAGTTGAGACCTTGGAGTCTCAGGAAATGTGATGTAGGGTCCTGAAGAACAGGATGGCTGCTGAGAGTAAGTCAGGTACTGTTGAGGTTGGTTGGGTCCTAAGCCTTTAGCAACCATTAAAGCATTTCTAGCAGGAAGGCTTGAGGGTCTGCTCATCGGATGGCCCCTCTTGTTTTCCATCTCTACACAGTATCCATCAAGAATGCTATATAGTTCAGTCATGGTGAGGGAGTTCAGATTCTCTGTCCTTTTGATGGAGACATAGTAGAACATCCACTCATTTAGAAGTGCACTCATAAATTCTCTTGAGAGGTCTCTCAAGTCAATGGCAACTCTCACAGACTGAAGGGAAGCGATAAGATCCATGTACTTGAAGTATTGCTTGCTAAGGGTCTGTCCAGCAATGTAGGTAAAGTTCTCAAACTACTGCTTAAGTGAATATTTCTTGGAGTTGCTGGAGTTAGAGTATATTTGGGACAGTGCATCAAACATCTCTTTGGATGACTTGAAATGCTCAAACTCCACTATAATGGAGTTGGGTATAGCAGTCATAAGAGTTATCATAGCATTGCTGCTATGTCCATCTTCTTTCGGTCTTCATCAGAGTAGTCTTCTATAGCCTTCTCGATCATGGCACCATTTCCTCCTGATGCAGCAACCTTGGGCTTGTAAGGACTAATGTCTTATCTAAAATATGGTAGTCATGATATGTCCATGACTTACCTTTTGTCACCAAGTAAAGTTGGCAACTATACTAACAAATAAAGATGAACAGTGGAATAAAGTATGCTCAACTACATGGCCTTCTGGGAAAACACCATACAGTATCAGAAGTCTGCAGTGGAGAGTTAGAGAACCATATTTCTATCCACTGGTCCATAGCAGCATCTTCCGAAGGTTAATTTCCTTCGGAATAACAAGTTCTCCCGAATCCTTTTATACTTCAGAAGAGGCTGCTTCTTTCGTGGCTTGAGGACTTCTACTTCGCAAGTCATTTGTGACTGGGTGTGAGTAAGAGTGATATTCTTACTGAGAATCGAATATGATAATCAAGTCAATGATTGAGTGGGGGAAACAAACAATCAGAGAACATTCAAGCAAGAAAATTACTCATAAATGCTGTTTGTATTGATATATGAAAGTTGACAAATCACAGAGAATAATTACAACAAAAATCCTCTCTCGACCTTCATCTCAGTACGAGGTTAACTATTCTATTTATAGACAAGACAAGATGCCTTTACAAAATGACTAAACTACCCCTGACCTATTACATCAGAAACTGGTCTAAGTCTTGATCCGCATCTCTGCTTGTTCATCCGCATTGACAAATGCGGATGAGATAATCTTGATCAGCATTTCCACTTGATCATCAGCATAAGTAGGTTGGTTATGCGCATTGGTTAATGCGGATGAAAAAATACTTGTGCGCATTTGGTTGGTCATCCGCATTTGTCAATGCGGATAATCAAAGTCTTGTCCGCATCTTCTTTTGTTCTTCCGCACTAGTCAATGCGGGAGAGTAACTTGTTCTTCAGCACAAGTATTATGTCTTCCGCATTAGTTAATGCGGAAGAGTAAACACTTGTCCGCATCAGATTTTTGTCTTCCGCATTGACTAATGCGGAAGATAACACTTGTTAATTTTCTTGCATATCTTCATCCGCATTGCATCTTGGACTTGTGGCATTTCAGCTGACCAATCATCAATTCACCCATTGAGTTGGAATGTATGATCCTTTCACGGTGCAACAATTTGTCTTTGAATTCTTCTAAGTCTTGAACTTTGGACGATAAGACTTTGTCTTCGGAAGTTGGAGCTTTTTCTTTGGAAGTTGATCGTGCACGTCCTGTAGTTAGTATGTTCATGCTTAAGCATTGAAATGGTTTTCTCTAAATCTTCTATTCTAAGTTTGTAACCTTTTTTAGCTCTGTTGAGACCAGCTTTTAAGATGTTTAAGGACTCAAGATCAGATCATATCAGTAAGTTATTGGACTTAATCTTTTAACTTTAGCAATGCATTTTAGGGTACAAAGATGTTCCAATACATTGGCTTCTTCATGATCAGCCATTAGTGCTTAGGTTGGAGACGCATCTTCTACATAGAAACTCCAATCAAAGCATCCTTATTCTACAACAACTGCAGCATACTGCTTTAGCTTCTTATTATGTGGAGCTCACTCAGTGTAGTTCGTCCTTGGATGTGCTTGGCCACCATTTGTTCTTTATTTCTTGCATTCCCTAGAAAAGTGTCCGATCTGGTTAGAGTTGTAACACTTCACTTTGCTTTTGTCGAATCTAAACTTTCCATTGGATACCTTGTTAGGATACTTCCTCCTAGTCCGCTTGTAGAATTTCATGGCTCTATGAATAAGATGAGTCATCTATTGAACTATCTCCATGTACAACAGGTTATACGGATGGATGTAGTCCAAATCTTCAAGGGTGAAAAGAAAGTTGCATGTGCTTTAATCATCAGACATAAAGGGTTGTAATGAACTTGTCTCTTGGAATGGGCATCCTTGGATGTAGCTCTCCCTTGGTGTCTCCGAGAAGGTGATGAAAGGGCCCTTTAGTGAATTGTCAGGGTAGCAAATGAGATGGTATTGTGGTTCTCTACAGTCCCTTTCAACCCCATGAGAGGTTGAGCTATACTGATTGTTAGATTTACCAAATGAATTTCTCATGTTCATCTCCATTTGGTAGCCACTAAGTATACCATACAACTCTATAAGAGTGAGAGTCTTAAGGTTCTTAGTTCTCTTGATGATAACACAATAATATGTCCATTGTCTAGGAAGAAAGGACATAAACTTCCTCACAATATCCATGTTCTCAAGAGTTACTCCAACATCTATTAGAATATCCATAATCTCAACATACCTGAAGTATTATTGAGTCATGGTTTCACCTTTTTTGTAGGTGAGGTTCTTAATCTACTACTTCAAGAGGTCCTTTTTGTTTTCTTTTACTTTATTAGACCCTTCATACTTGAGCTTCAGTGCATCTCATAGTTGTTTAGTAGTTATGCACTTTTTGAAGCCTTTGTATATGGAGTTTGGAAGAGCAGTTTGGATGGGAGTCATGGCTTTTTGATCTATATCCATATTCTTCCTGTCTTTTTTAGAATAGTCAGTCACTTCCTTTGGTATCATACCACATCTAACAGCAGCTGAAGAGGTGCTTGGTATGTGAGGTCTAGAGACAACAAACTCCCACATCCTAGAGTCTTGAGACTTGAAAACCTTCCACTCTTTGGCACCAAGTGTTGGATCTTGTATGACCAAGACACATACAAGATTGATGTGGTTAGTAAGTTATGATCCAAGTCAGGTCATACCCAATAACAAGCAATACAAACACCAATAAATATTTATTTGTTGATGAGATCATACAAATAAATATTGACACCAATATAGAAAATGGGTTTTCTAAAACGTTGCTTTTGTAATAGAACAACATTATATGGATAATTTGTTCATGAGAAATTATTTGTTTCATTATTTAAGTGAGTTAAATAATGACAAATAAAAGCATGTTGATGTTATAAAATTAAAAGGGGTTTTAATTTTATAAACTTGTGGGTGGAGAGTGTAAGTTTTTTTATAAAAAACAAAATAGGGGGAACCCATTTTGAAAGGGTTTTCGGCCGCCCCTTTGTGGGGCTTTGGAAAGTCATTTAGTCTTGATTTTTACAAGACTTTACTCTCTCTTGAACTCTTCCATCCAGCTCTTTCTCACACACACACAAGAAAGGCTTTTTCTCTCCTCTTCTCTTGGCTGGAAATTCATTTTTGCAAGCTGAAAATTCGGTTTTGGCTTTGCTGGATTCGGATCTACAAGAAGAAGGATAGATTTGGTGTTCTACTACCTAACAAGTTAGGTGTTTGCTAAGGCTTGTGGGTATACATGCTTGTGGACTTCTTTTTGGAACCTAGACATTTAAGAAACATCATTTTCTTCTTCTCATCCTTACTACAATATCTTGTTCTTGAAAGGTAGTTTCAAGAACACCCTATGGT
>BJCM01218935.1:0-12474 GCA_018326385.1 Flaveria bidentis | reverse complement strand
AATGATATAAAGTTTTATTTAAATTCTTTAGAAGAGACCAAAAAGGAAAAAGCAGTTTTGGAAGTCGAGGTAAATTCTTTAAAACAAAAACTGCATAGTTGGGCTAGTTCTTCTCACATTGTTCAAAACTTAGTGAAAAAACAAAACAATGGGGAAGGTCTGGGGTACAAAGTAGTTGCACCACCACATGAAATCCTTTTAAATACAAAATGTAGACCTATAAATGACAATCCAGTAAAGGATCATGTGGTGTCCACTCCTCTGGTTAGTGATCCCGATTCCCCAGTCAAACCTGTACAAAATATCACTAGACAGAAGGAGCCTACTTTGAAATCTAAAGGTAAAATGCTGGTTGAAATTTTGGATGATGAAATTAAAAGGGTTAATGTAAGGTCAAGGTCACAAATTTCTATTTCAGAACCAAAATTGACTAAACCAGTTAACTATAAACATGTTAATCATCAAACTCCAAATAAAGTGCAAGTTAAAGATGCTCAAAACATTAAAACAATTAATTTTGTTAATGAGGCTGAAATGTCTAAAAGGGAAGTGACAAAACCCAAACAAACAAAGGTCACACCTTTACAAAACTCAAACCCACATAAATATTTTCCTCAATCTGTAGAAGGAAGATTTTGCTAAAATTGTGGAAAATGATGACATATCTCTTCTAATTATCCTTACTATTAGACTCCCAAAAAGAAAATTGAACTTTTTGATACAAAACAAAGTTTTCCTAAATTGAGATCTAATATTCCACCTAAGAGTATTAGTGAACCTAAAGTTCAAATAATTAGCCAGTCATCTGTTTATCACAAACAGGTCTTACATAAAACCGGCTTATGGAAAGAAAAATCAAGTATAGTGTCTGATAGTGAAGAGATTAAGAAGAAAGAGATGCCCTCATCCTCTAAAGGACAATGGGTTGAGTTTATGATGTGTGATTCCTCCGGGTCACAAAAACCAATTAAGGCTTGGGTCCCAAATCTGAACGAATAAGTTTCTTTGAATGTGCAGGTGTCCCCTACAACACTAATACCTGGATTATTGATAGTGGGGCGTCCAGGCACATGATAGGGAATTCGCCTCTCCTTTTCAACGTTAGACAAATTAAAGGGCGACATGTTTCATTTTCTAGGAATAAAGGAGGCTACATCACTACTCAAGGCGAAGTAGGAAACGAGAAAGTTAAGTTTGACAAGGTCAACTACGTTCAACAACTACAGAACAACTTACTTTCAGTTTCCCAGATCTGTGATAAAGGATTAAAGTTGTATTTGACAACAAGAAGTTCTACATGTTGAAGAAGGACTATGTGATTAAGGAGGATAAAGTTCTTATGTTAGCTTCAAGATACAATGATTTGTATGTCTTAGATCTATCAAAGTCCTCTACAACTGATCACACGGTTCAATGCTTCTTGTCAAAGGCAACTGAGATGGACTCAATCTCCTGGCATAGAAGAATCCGACACATTATTCCAAGGAAGATGAATCATTTAGTCCAAAATGATTTAGTGAATGGAGTAACTGTCAAGAACTTCTAACTTTCGGATTTTTGTGTAGCATGTAAAAAAGGGAAACAGACCAAGAAGGCTCACAAGGCAAAGAAAGTTCATTCAATTGATCTTCCTCTAGAACTTCTACACATGGATCTGTTTGGTCCTGTCAGTACAAAGAGCATTGTTGGTGATCTATATTGCTTTGTAGTAACAGATGATTACTCAAGGTTCTCTTGGGTGATGTTCTAAAAGCCAAATCAGAAACTTTTGAATCATTCAAACATCTAGTTACTAATTTGGAATCACTCTACAAGTTGAAAGTAAGGCAGATCCGATCAGACAATGGAATATAATTCAAGAATCAGTGGATGGAGGCATACTGTAGAGAGAGAGGAATTGTACATCAATTTACCTGTTCCTACATTCCACAGATGAATGGCGTTGCTGAAGGAAAAATCGAAGCTTGTTAGAGACTGCCAGAACAATGCTAGCTGACTCGAAACTGCCTATTCAATTCTGGAATGAGGAAGTGGCTAATGCCTGCTACACACTAAAATGATGTACGATGTTCTAAATGCACCACCACAAGACTCGACAGCATCGGTTCCACTAAAAGATTCCTCTAATCCTTTAGGGGGAGCACTTGATGTAAGCGACTCATCTTCTGATGATGAAGCAGTTCAGACTGCAAATTCTGATGCCTATGACACTTCGGAACCTCATACTCCAACAACTTCAGGTACTGAACCTTGGTTTCATAATCTGGATAATAAGGTAGCTGTTCCCACCACTCTAGGATCCTAGATAAATGTTTATCATACCTTGGACAATGTCATTGGGGATGTTAGATCAGGAGTACAGACCAGAAATCAGCTATACACAGCTGATTATGCCTCGGTAATAGAAAAGAGATATCTTCACGATGGTGCATATCGATGTTTTGTGTCTCAATTTGAGCCAAAATATGTGAGTGAAGCCTTAAATGATGAGGCATGGGTCAGTGCAATGCAAGAAGAACTCCTACAGTTGAAGAAGTTAGGAGTATGGACCCTTGTGGACAAACCAAAAGGTGCTAAGGTAATTGGTACTAAATGGGTGCTGAAATGCAAGAAAGATAACCAACAGGTCATAATAAAGAATAAGGCTTGACTTGTAGTTCAAGGTTTTCGACATGTCGAAGGCATAGATTACAATGAAGTGTATGCACCAGTGGCAAGGATGGAAGCAATACGTATATTTCTAGCCTATGCATCCTACATGAAGATTAAAGTCTATTAACTAGGTGTGAAGAGTGCATTCCTTCATGGTGAAATCAGTGAGACGGTCTATGTCAGTCAATCCGAAGGATTTGAGAATCCTTATCATCGGGATAGAGTTTACAAACTGGACAATGCTCTTTACGGGCTCCATCAAGCCCCTAGAGCCTGGTATGAGAAACTCCCAACTCATCTTGTGAAACATGGTTTTCGCAGAGGAGTGATAAACTGTACATTTTTATCAAAGAAAAAGATGGTGATTTACTGCTGGTACAAGTTTATGTTGATGACATAATCTTCGGTTCCAAAAACGAAGAATTATGTAAAGAATTCGAATCTGTAATGAAAGCAGAATTTGAGATGAGTTCCATGGGGGAGATGAAGTTCTTTATCAGCTTACAAGTGGATCAGACACAAAGGGAATCTTCCTACATCAGACCAAGTATGTAGGTGATATCCTTAGTCGATTCGACATGGAGAATACTTCAGCAGCTGGAACTCCACTTGCCACGAACCATGATGTGGCACCCGACGAAAATGGTGATATGGTTGATGCCATCATGTACAGAGGAATGATCGGATCTCTCATGTACCTCACAGCCTCATGTCCTGATATCATGTACGCGATGTGTCTTTGCTCCAGATATTAGGCAAAACCAAAAGTAAATCATCTCATCAGGGTCAAAAGGATTTTTTGTTATCTGAAGGGTACTCCAACACTCGGGTTGTGGTATCCTCATGACGATGACTTTGAGGTTAGAGCGTATAATGACTCAGATTATGGCGGTTGCAAAATCAATTACAAGTCAACATCAGCATGATGTTAGTTCTTTGGTTAACGGTTATTCACCTGGAAGTGTAAGAAGCAGACCTCCGTTGCTCTGTCACCATGTGAAGCTGAATATGTTGCTGCTGCAAATTGCTGTTCACAAATCATCTAGATTCAACAGCAAATGCGCGACTACGGTTTGCAATTTTCTAACACCCCTATTTTTGTTGATAATTCTACTGCTATTGCTGTCACCAAAAATCCGGTCCAACAGCCTAAAACAAAACACATCGGTATTAAATATCACTTTAAACGTGACTGTTTTGAAAAACAATTAATCGATGTTTTTAAAATTAATACGGATTTTCAACGCGCCAACCTTACACTAAAGCATTTGATAAACCTAGGTTTTTATATCTTTTAGAAGTTAATGGCGTGAAAAAAAAGTGACGTGATTCTAGAAGAAGAAAGTGCGTAGTCCGACATGTTTTTTATTTTTTAGTTTCTTTTATTTTATTTATTTTCCTGCTTATTAAAAATCCAAAAACACAAAAACATTTTCGGTTTTAGAATTTTAGGGGGAGAATAGTTTAGTTTAGTATTTAATTCGTGCAGTATTTAATTACTTAAAAAATTAAATGAATTTAAATGATTAAGATGCAAAATTTGTGATTCTGATTCAACGTTTATGGAAAATGATAATATACAGGGAACAAATTATTTGGGACTTTAAAAGAATTTAAATGATTAAGATGCAAAATTCAAAGTATAAGTGTAAGAAGTCTAAGCAAAATAAAAGGAAAAATGATAGCAAAACTAGTCTCCTACTGAGGTAACATAGAAAAAGTAGACCTAGAGGTTGCTAGTTCACTATATGATGTGTCGGTAGATTCAATACAATAAATGAGTAGACTCATTGGTGGTTTAAATTCAAACTAAGTTGTTCAACTGGCTGTGGGTTCCCATCTTATTCCTGGTTAATACAATCAACACATTTCCAATAAGAGGTGACGAGCAAAATAAATGCCACAAATGTATGTGGATGACCATAAAAATGAGCAAAGCACATGGAAAAATGCTAAATGCAATCAAGCTAATAACTTATGTTGTTGGTGCATTATGTGCTAAAGAAAAATAAATGCTCTAACAATAAGATAGGTTGTGTGCCTCTCTGTTTTGCGTTGGCACTGACCAGAGGATAAGCATAACCTAAATATTCTAGAATTCATTGTTATTTGTGCCTATCTGCTGTACGATGGCACTGACCTGAGGGTTGGAATCTCTTTGAAAGCTCTTAGAAAGTTTCTTCTTGAAATAAGTGTAGACCGCTCAAAATCTCCTAAGGAATGTTGATTACCATATAAGTGTGGGATCCACAAATGCTAGTTGAAATAATTCAACCTTAACTTATCACCAATGTGTGTCAAAAATCTATGTATGGATTTAAGTAGACAAGTATACTGACAATCATCGTGAGCTGCAATTCTTGATAGTCAAAATCATTATGTGCATCTTATAGCTCTAGTATGATTTCCTAAAATTACTATTGACTCTCGGTCAAAACAAGAATCTAGCATCAATATGGTTTATTAAAATGTCCCAAACGATTCTGATATACCTGTATGATTCCTTAATGAATCATTCTAGAAATGATAAAATTAACTTGAAGCTGTGTTGTCCAGGAAGTAAAATCGGTTAGATGTAATCTAATAGGTTTAATTCCATCTCAAATCAAAAATACAAAAATATGTTTTGTTTTGTTTTAAATTTCAAGTTGTTTTCAAAAAAAATTTTCTAGTCTTTTGCTACGTAGATGTTGGACTCTACAACTAGACTTAATCTATGAATTACTCACTCAAAAGGGGTCACGTCTGAAGTGACCAAAATATTCAAAATTAAAACGGATCACGTCTAAGGTGACAAATCGGTGTTAAAATAAAATGAGTCACATCTGAGGTGACCAATGCATTTTTTTAAAATTAAAAGGATCACGTCTGAGGTGATCAAACGGTTTTAAATTAAAAGGTCATGTCTGCGATGATCATCGGTCATAATATTCAATATCAAAAGGTAAAATTTTAAGTGTTTGAAAGTTTGTGAGATCAAACTATTAATTATAAACCAGTCGCACGATTGGATCATAAGTATGGGCTAATCGCACGATTGAATCATAAGTATGGGCCAATCGCACGACTGGACCATAAGTATGAGCCAGTCGCACGACTGGACCATAAGTATGAGCCAGTCACACGACTGGATCATAAGTATGAGCAAGTCACAAGACTGGACCATGAGTATGAGACATCCATGCGATTGGACTATAAGATTGATCTAATCGTACGAATGGATGAAAGAGTATGAGTCAGTCACACGACTGAAGCATGAGTATGGGTTCAGTCGCACGACTGAAGCATGAGTATGGATCCAATTGCACGACTGTATTTTAAAACAATATAAATTGAAGGGTTGTTTGGTCGCATTCTTTACCACCCTTCAAGCTCTCAAACACATGTCATACACAGACACTCTACCAAAATTTCCTTTGCCTTGATTACTCATTGATTGTGAATCTAACGGTTGTGCTAATCATCTACATGTATTGTGTGACTGAAATCGAACATAATGAATGGTGAAATCAAACCCTAACCGACCAAATTGACTAAAATCAAGAAATCAGTAAAACTACTCAAATAGACCACTTAAATGGACATAATCGTTGATTTAAAAGAAATTAGGTGCTATTTAGAGTGTTTGCGAGTCAAATGAGTCTAAACACGACGTCTGACATCAAGTTTTGACCAATATTCAAGGTCGGAGTGCCGAATAGAGTCATATGCAAATAGACACTCCGAATGAACTTCAGTCGCACAATTGAGCTAGACGTGTGATTCAATCGCACGAATGAATCATGCAGTAACTCAGTCGCACGACTTACTCAACCGCATGGCTTAACAAACGACTCAGTTCAGTCGCAAACTCAATCGCACGACTGAACTCAGCCGCAGGTTCAATCGCACGACTGAACTCAATCGTATGGTTCAATCACACGATTGAACCAGAATGATCTAAAACAGTTTAAGTTTCAATGGTCTTCTATGATGCATAAATCTAAAGTATAGTATCTTGTGTTGCAGCAACATGGCTGATAGGTGGACTATGAGCACTAAGCACAACATATGTGCTCACCTTGATTATTCGTCCAGAAATGCTTCTGACTTCACAGGGATTATTGCCTTTCTATGCAGATCAAAGATCTTCAAGGCCATCTCTGTCCTATGCACACCTTATAGATCTATTCAGCAGACCTTCTAGGAAAGTGCCAGGGTTGACAGGTCTGCTGAGCCATACCGTATACGGAGCTCCATCTTTGGTCAAGAGATCGAGATTATAGAGGAAGATCTGAGGCGGGTCTTAGATCTGGGTGAGGACAGAGCCTTCCCAACTAAGCTACATCCCCTAATGGTTCGGGGATGCTTTATGAGGATCAAGTATGTCGGTGACATAAATGCCAGTGTACTGAACAAGAGCAACATGTGCCCTCAGTTCAAGTATTTGGCACATGTGATCCTCAAGTGCATAGCCTCCAGACGTGGAGGATTTGATGAGTTGTCTGACGAAATCCAGAATGCATACGTTGCACTAGTATTGAATAATCCATTTAGTTTCTCCCATATGTTCTTCTCATATCTGATAGAGAACCTTGAAGCCAAAGGCAAGGAAGGCTTCTGCATGTACCTATGGTTTATACAGCTAATTATAGACGAGAAGCTTCCTTCTCTACCAAAAGAAAGGGATGATGTTGTTGTCCTAGAGGTTATGGATGACACGACATTGGGGAGGATGAAAGTTTACAGGGGGAAGCAGGTGAAGCCCCTTGTCAGGAGACTATTTGGGCACTTGGCCCATGAGGACTATGTGGCGCCCTCTCATAAGAGGTGGCGTCACGATGACAGTGATTCTGATACTAAGCCCATTATGACAACCACATCTGATGACGACGACGACGATGATGACCATGTTAATGGTCAATGTGGGGGAGATGCAGGTCCCAGTTCTTCACGGGCCACCGATACTTCTACTATATCTTCACCACCTCTACCCAGTACTTCTTCTGCTCCAGGTGGATCTGAGCAGGCTACTATCCATCCAGATTTTCTAATAGATGAAGAAGAGGAGTCAAATGATGAGCCTCTGGTACGGACAGTCGGGAGCCGGGTCATCGCCACTGACCAAGGGATCATGGCGGTTGGAGGATGCTAGGCTGAGTCAAAGGGTGATGCTACTGATGTCATTGATCCTTCCTACACCCCTGACCAACCCAGCAACCAAGGGGGAGCACATATGGCAAAGGGCTCCAGGAAGAAGAGGATGGCCCAACCATACAAGATGGAGACCAAGAGGCCAAGATTTACTTTGATCACTTCTTCAGACACCACCACCACTGTCACACCTACCACTACAACCACCACCACCACCACCACTACTCCACCCACTACCACCACAACCACCACCACTCCTCCTACAACCACTATCACTCCATCCACCACCACTACCACAACCATTCCACCATATCCCACTCACACTCCACCTCCCATATTCACCACATCCATTACTACCACCACCAGCCACAAAGCAGGTCCTTCTACTCACTCTACATTAACAGCTGGACCCACTCTACCCCATATTGGGTTAGAAGAACAACTGGCTAACCTTAACAGCATTGTGTTAAGGCTGCTTGCCACTGATGAGTTGAGGGCCACTAAGCTAAACAAGATGATGGAGGTAAATGCAGCCCAAGAAAAGCAGATTGTGCATCTGAGTGAGAAGCGTGCTGAGTACGAGAGGGCTTTAGGCCATGCCCACCATGTGCTTACAAGTCAAAATGAGTTGGTGTTGGTGTCGGCAAAGAGGATTGATGAGCTTGAGAAGAAGAACAAGAAGATACTCCTAAAGCTCAAAGGATCAAAGTTTGAGCCATTAAAGATCAAAGATGGTGATGATAATGATGAAGATGATGATGAGGAGGATGAAGATGACTCTGAGGAAGATGTTAGAGAAGGCGGATCGAGCATGAAAGATAGAGAGGACGATGATGATCAGGAAGGTGATGCTACTGCATCAACCTCTCCTCAAGCTCAAGAGAGGTGGACCAAACAAAGCCAAGATCAAGGAACCTCGTCCTCTACTCCTCCTGCTGAAGAACAAAAGGATCAAGACAAAATAAAGTTTAATAGACAGATGAATTTGATGTCCAACCCCTTCAGCAGGTCAAGACTCAATTAACCATGATTCTTGACTTGCAAAGGATAGAAAGAAGATCTGTGAGCTACAATGTCAAATATTCCCTTATGGGAAATGCCTCAGGACTTCACTCCACACTTCAAATGGTGGTATTATGATTGGAGGACGGGTGAAGCGGTCATAGTTCTGAATAGAGAATTAAAAATAGAGACTATCAGGGTATTTGACCCAATGTGGCTTACCAACTTGTCAGCTGAAGATGTCTACACATTATACAAGTGGCCACTGTTCTATGACACACAGGATATTGTACAAGCTCTCCATTTCCAACACGTCATAAGACTCTGCTTTGCTTTTGAATACATGCAGGAGTTACAAAAGAAGAGAAGTACAAGAAATTGGAAGAACATGTAAAGAGTGTTAGACAATAGAGTAAACTAGGACCAATGGGGAGTTTGTAGATATATCATGTTCCTAGTTTATGAGCTTTAATGTAAAAGTCTTTATGTCTTACACATATGTAATGAATTGATTCAATGATATATAATATGTGGTTGATGCCTATTAATGTTTATCTATTTAATATTATTATTGTGTTGAGTATAATTCATATGTATGAACTTACTATATAGGTTTGAAGTTATTGTACATAGTTCTTAGTCAATAATAATTGAGAAATGTGTTCAACCTAGTCGGATGAGTCTTCATGCGAATGGACCATACTTATGAACCATACACATGAATACATCATGCTTATTGACCAGTCGCACGACTGAACCAGGAGACTGGATCAGTCGTATGATTGAGACATAAGATTGACTCAGTCGCACAACTGAAGCTTCAGTTGTGCGTATGACTCAATCGCATGATTCAGTCGCACAACTGAACCATGCTAATGGTTCAGTCGTACGAATGGAAACTACAAACCTATAAATACCACTTAATTCATTGAAAAACATAAGAATTCAGAGCAATTCGATAACACTTCGAATATACATAAACCCTAGCCGTCCAGAGCGTCCAAAACATCTAATCCAACTTCATAGTTCGTTTTTGATCAATTCCTACTCGTTCTTAACGTTTATATTATTCTTATATCGATCAAGTTAACATTCTCACTGATTGATCACCAATCAAATAGGATTCCACACTATTTGATCTGGTTTCGTGTATTATCAGTTAGTATTTCGTACGTACACGGTCTTGACAGACCATATTTGGACACATGCACAAATCATTTC
Organism: Flaveria bidentis; assembly: GCA_018326385.1. Classification (NCBI taxonomy): domain Eukaryota; kingdom Viridiplantae; phylum Streptophyta; class Magnoliopsida; order Asterales; family Asteraceae; genus Flaveria; species Flaveria bidentis. Next base: position 2,466 of record BJCM01218935.1, on the reverse strand, counting down.
CATTAAATGAAAGTTCTGTCGACTCTATTAGATTGATATATTTTTAGGGATGACTTGGTCAAAAAGACATTTGAAGGAAAATCTTAGTTTTGAGAGATATATTGGGAATATTTCTTTCATTAGAAAGGGAGTGGCCAATATATATTATAGTTATTGGATCGTGCCCTTAAAAAGTTTTCGGATCAGTATTTTTCGAAGTCGTTTACCCGATCAATGCGTTCACATGTGATCTTTTGTTGACCTGTGTAATAAAATATCTTTTTGCATTATCGTCCAAAAGCGTATTGCATACTTGCATAGTTACATTAATGGAATACCCAACCCCTTCTGTAGATAACTAAACATCAAATGGTGATACACTCACATCTATATATCAATTTAACAACGGAAAATTTTAATTTGACATTTAAAAAAAGATGACAGTATGTTCTTTGCATGAAACACCATACCTATGGTGTATATTAAAATAAATAGAGCTTAGGTAATGTGTCTCAAGTATTTGTTGGCTTTTACATATACAAATCCACCCTACTTAGTTCTATCTACATTTATCATTGTTTTTTTTAGTAACAACAAAACAAGATGCATGTTATAAAGATACTTTTCTTTGTGCTACTATCATTCTCTTATGTAGCCTTTTCCTGGTTTTCACCTTTTAACACTTCGGTTATACCCGTAATGAAGAATGCCACCACATCTCTTCATGAAATTAGTTTGTGGTTGATGAAGCCATCATGGGAAGGAATATCCTCTTATATTATCGACCTCTGGAGAGATTGTGTTGTGTGTCGTTCAGAGGTAGTTTGTTGGTTAGAGGAAGGATGTAGATCTCCATTATCTTGTGATTTGTGCAAAGAAGCACATTCTTATAGTACTAAACCTATCTGCCCTTCGCTAAATATCACCGTAACATATGGTATTAGAGTATGTGTCGTCACTCTCTTGAACCCTGTATAAAACACATGCAAACTATCACAACTAACTACTGATTTAGTCGATTTCTATGTAACTAATGGTCGGAACTCATACACAGTATTTTTACTCATTTTCTAAATCTTGATATCAAAACCATTCTTTCTTACACTCCCATGATCAGAAAGAGTTCCAAATCGCTAGGGATATTATATAAAAATAAATGGAATATCAATCAAATATCGCTAGGGCTATTTTACACACACACACACACACACACACACACACATATATATATATATATATATATATATTTAAAGTTAGATTTGTTAATTCTTGTAAGGGTCTTTATTGCTATACATGAAACTTATGGATTGCTTATGCATACTACTTTAATTTGCCTTTTAATCCTTTAATTTGAAAGTTGATAACTAAGTTAATAAATTATATATAATAATAATAATAATAATAATAATAATAATAATAAGTTATAAAAGTAAACAAGTTAAATTATGTAAAACATGAGGAGTAATTAAGTTAAGGGGTTAAGTTTGCCATTTTTAAAACTTCAAATAAAAGCTTTGTGCATAAAATAACAAAAGTAGAAACTACAGGGACCATTTGTGTAATTTAGTAAAGAAACCCAACTAAACCCCCTTAACACCCCGATTCTCCGGCCGGCCATCCGGTATATATATATATATATGGGATGAGCTTGGTACTGTACCTGTACTGAACGGGTATCATTAACGAAAGTACCCAGTCCTGAATTTTATAAAAAAAATGAGTACTGCTACCGAATTTGGTATATGGGTACCATTACGGTACCGATATTTCGTTACCCGATAACTATTTGGAACTTATTATCTCTACAATATTAGTTTTTAGACTTGCAACATAGTGATGCATTGTTACGGTATCTAATACTTGTTTTAATATATGTTACCCGGTACATGTTTGATACCCGATACCTTTAAAAATTTATAATAACTAAACAAAAGTAAAATATTAAAAAGACATCCACATAAAATGCTAGTTTCTTTACTTTTCTCAGTTTTTGCAAACTAAGTTCACACACTACTCCACCGTTCATTTCAATTAAAATCATAAATAATATATCTCTTTGACATTTTAGTGAAGTAAGAAGAATGATATTTAAAAAATTAATAATAATTTCTCTCAAAAGTCAAAACAGAATATAATTAAGTTGATGGGGGTGAAAAGTATTACAAAATAAAACAATAATTCCAAAATAACCTATTCGTATTCGGGTACTAGCGGGACTAAACGAGAATTTTGGGTAAAGTACCGGTAGTGGTCAGTACCGATCCCGTAATATAAGAAAACCAAGTACATGTATCGGTACCTTATACATATTTTCGGTATTAGTTGGGTACCGGTACGAGTAATGGGTATCAAATGTTCATCTATATATACATGTATATATATATATATACACATGTATATATATATACATGTATATATATATATACATGTATATATATATATATATATACATCTATATATACATGTATATATATATATATATACATG
>BJCM01218932.1:0-14897 GCA_018326385.1 Flaveria bidentis | reverse complement strand
TTGGCAATCCAATCAGTGAGAACGATAACCCGATCGATATAACAATGAACTAAACGTTAAGAATGAGTAAGAATCGATCAAGATCGAACTTTGAAGTTGGATTGGTGGTTTAGGACGCTCTGGACGGCTAGGGTTTGTGAATATACCAAGTCTCTCTCTAAGTTTTTCAAAGTGTTCTGTTTTTCCACGAATTAAGTGGTATTTATAGGTTTGTAGTTTCCATTCGTACGACTGAACCATTAGCATGGTTCAGTCGTGCGACTGAATCATGCGGTTGATTCATACGCACGACTGAAGGTTTAGTTGTGCGACTGAGTCAATCTTATGTCTCAATCATACGACTGATCCAGTCTCCTAGTTCAGTCGTGCGACTGGTCCATAAGCATGATATATTCATGAATATGGTTCATAAGTATGGTCCATTAGCATGAATAATCATCCAACTATCTTGAACACATTTTCCGGTCATTATTGACTTAGAATTGTGTACAACACTCTCAAACCTATATAAGAAGTTCATATATATGAATCAAAGATAAATGAACATCAAAGCATATATCATATTTCATTTCATCACATTACACATATGTAAGACATGAAAGACTTTTACATTTAAGCACTTAAACTAGGAACACATGTATCTACACAATCTTTTGAGTGTATCTCAATTTTGTGATCAGAGTCATAACATGCTCTTCACTGAGCATGATTGCATTGTTCTCAAGCCCGGGGTGGTCATTCCGCATGAGCATATCCTGCTTAGAGCCCCCAAGAAAGGGAGCATGTAAAAGATGGATCTACAAGAAACATCTCCCTCAGAAAGTTTCCTAGCAATACAGCTAGTGGAAAGTTTGGGCTGGATAAAAGCAAAGTCAAGTGTTACAACTATAACCAAATGGGTCATTTTGCTAGGGAGTGAAAGGCACCAAGGACAAATGGTGGCCAAGCACAAAGAAGACCAAATTACATTGAGAAAGCCACCCAGAATGAGAAGCCAAAGCAGCAAGCTGCAGTTGCTGTTGAAAAAGGAGGCTTTGACTGGAGTTTCAGGTGGAAGATGCATCTCCAAACCAAGCACTGATGGCTAACCATGACGAAGCAAAGGTTTTGGAACATCTCTGTACACTTGAATGTATTGCTAAATTTAATAGATATAAGGCCTACAACTTAGAGATGATATAAGATCTTAAGTCCTTATATATCTTAAAATCTAATTTCAAAAGATTTGAAGATGACTATAAGCTAAAGATAAAGGACTTAGAGAAAACCATTTTAGTTCTTAAACATGAACTCACCAACTACATGACTCAGATCAAATATCTCATAACCGAGTTGACAAATGCCAAGCTAAGCTTATGATCAGCAAATCCAGGGCAGAAAAATGTGTTTTTGAAGAAGAGACCATCAAGTACATTATATCCTCATCCTTGCATGTAAAGGTATGTTATCAAAATAAGCAAGGACTTGGATCTAGTGAGATAGCTTTTCCACAAATAGTCTTGTCTGTAAGATCTCCTAGGTGTGGAACTTGTGAACATAAGCTTCCTCTCATATACCCCTTGACTAAAGAGGATGAAGAAGTGATAGTGGAGAATGCCTTTGACAATATTGAAGAAGATGATTCTAAAAAGTGTCACTATCCTTTTGAGGAGAGTAAAAAGCCTATGATAACCAAGTCTATGAGAAAGAACTTGATCAAAAAGAGCAAGAGAAAAGAAAAGAATGCTAAAGAGATCAAGGCCACTTTTGACTATAAGCAGAAGCAAGTTTTTATTTCTGTAGGGTTTGAAGTGGTTAAGACTGAAGACATCAATCTGAACTCCAGTATCAAAAGTTTTGGTTCATGTCAAATCATCCCAGCATTAGGAAGAAGGCTAATCAGTTGTGTACCACTACTACACAGTCTGAAACATCTAGCTCCAAGTATAGTTCTCACCCTAAACGAACTGTCTCAACCATATGCAAAGATAAAGGTGAAGAGGGAAAGTGATCAAGATTAGCCTTGTTCTTAATAAAAGGCTCTTAGGAAAAAGAAAATGAATTGTATTATTTGTGGGAGTATTTCTCATCTTGCTAAGGATTGATTTTAGAATCCAAGAAGTACTCTCCATATGACCAAGGAAGAGACCTCCAAGAGTTCCAAGAAGAAACTAGCTTTGGAAGGAAAATCTGTTTCCTTCGAAAGCTCCAAAATAAAGATGAAGGCAAGTGAAAAATTGCTATCAGAAGAAAATTTGGTCTCAGAAGAAGGGAATACTTCCGAAGCACTAAAGCCTGTTGCAGTGATAGCAAGATCTTCCGTAGGGGCAGTTATCAAAACTTCCGAAGTCATTAAAACTTTCGAAGTATTGAAGGTCAAGTCTAAGCTTCCAAAGGTGGTGTGGAAGTTCAAGAATGACCAAGTGATTGAAAGTTCTCCATCAACAACAGCAAAGGATCCACAAAATATGACTATAGGACCAATTATTGTTTCATTACCTTCAACTTCTTTTAACAAACCCAAGACAAGCAAGGCTTGGGTTTCCAAATGTAACTAACCATCTATTTTGTGTAGGAACAACTCAAGACAAACAAGAATGTCTAGATCATTGATAGTGGTTGTTCCAAGCACATGATAGGCAATAGGTCACTACTCCAAAACTTTGAAAGAATTGATGGAGGGCCAGTTGCTTTTGGAGGAGATTTGGGTGGTTACATATCTGGAAGGGGCAAGGTCACAAATGGTAAGCTCAACATTGAGAAGGTAAACTTTGTCAAGAAGATTGGATACAATCTTTTGAGTGTATCTCAATTTTGTGATCAAAGTCATAACATGCTCTTCACTAAGCATGAGTGCATTGTTCTCAAGCCTGGGGTGGTCATTCCTCATGAGCATATCTTCCTTAGAGCCCTGAGTAAAGGGAACATTTACAAGATGGATCTGCAAGAAACATCTCCCTCAGGAAGTTTCCCAGCAATACAGCGAGTGGAAAGTTTGGGCCGGATAAAAGCAAAGTCAAGTGTTATAACTGTGACCAAATAGGTCACTTTGCTAAGGAGTGGAAGGCTTCAAGGACAAATGGTGGCCAAGCACAACAAGACCAAACTACACTGAGAAAGCCACCCAGAATGAGAAGCCAAAGTAGCAAGTTGCAGTTGTTGTTGAAAAATGAGGCTTTAATTGGAGATTTCAAGTGGAAGATGTATCTCCAAACCAAGCACTGATGGCTGACCATGATAAAGCAAATGTATTGGAACATCTCTATACACCTGATTGTATTGCCAAAGTTAATAGATACAGGTCTTACAACTTAGAGATAAGATCTAATCTTGATTCCTTAAATATCTTAAAATCTGATTTCAAAAGATCTGAAAATGACTATAAGCTAAAGATAGAGGACTTAGAGAAAACTATTTCAGTTTTCAAACATGAACTTATCAACTACAGGACTCGGATCAAAGATCTCATAACTGAGTTGACTTTATGCGAGGCTGAGCTTGTGATCTGCAAAGCTAGGGCAGAAAAATATTTTTTAAAGAAAAGACCTTCAAGTACATTATATCCTCATCCTTGCATGTAAAAGTTTGTTATCGAAATAAGCAGGGACTAGGATCTAGTGAGATAGCACCTCCACACACAATCTTGTCTGTAAGATCTCCTAGGTGTGGAACTTGTAAAGATGTGCTTCCTCTCATAGACCCCTTGAATGAAGAGGATGAAGAAGTGATAGTGGAGAATGCCTCTGAGAATATTGAAGAAGAGGATTCTAAGAACGGTCACTATCCTTTTGAGGAGTGTAAAAAGCCTGTGATGACCAATTCTATGATAAAAAACTTGATCAGAAAGAGCAAGACAAAAGCAAAGAAGGCTCAAGAGATCAAGGCCACGTTTGACTGTAAGCAAAAGCAAGTTTTTATCTCTGTAGGGTTTGAAGTGGTTAAGACTGAAGATATCAATCTAAACTCCAGTATCAAGAGTTTTGGTTCATGTTCAAATCATCCCAGCATCAAGAAGAAGGTTGATCAGTTGTGTACCACTGCTACACAGCCTGAACCATCTAGCTCCAAGTTCAATTCTCACCCTAAAAAAACTGTCTCAGCATCTGCAAAGATGAAGGTGGAGAGGGAAAGTGATCAAGTTCATCCTTGTTCTCAAAATAAGGCTCTTAGGAAGAAGAAAATGAAGTGTGTAGTTTGTGGGAGTATTTCTCATCTTGCTAAGGATTGTTTTTAGAATCCAAGAAGTACTCTCAATGTGACCAAGGAAGAGACCTCCAAGTGTTCCAAGAAGAAACTAGCTTCGGAAGGAAAATTTGTTTCCTTCGAAAGCTCCAAAATAGAGTTGAAGGCAAGTGAAAACTGCTTTCAGAAGAAAATTTGGTCTCAGAAGAAGAGAATACTTCTGAAGCACTGAAGCCTGTTGCACTGATAGCAAGATCTTCCGAAGTTAGTAAAACTTTCGAAGTATTGAAGGTCAAGTCTAAACTTCCAAATGTGGTGTGGTAGTTCAAGAAAGATTATGTGAATGAAAGTTTTCCATCAACAATAGCAAAGGATCCTCAAAATATGACTATATGATCAATTACTATTTCATTACCTACAACTTCTTTTGATAAACCCAAGACAAGCAAGGCTTGGGTTTCCAAATGTAACTATCTCAAGACATACAAGAATGTCTGGATCATTGATAGTGGTTGTTTTAGGCACATGATAGGCAATAGGTCACTACTCTAAAACTTTGAAAGAATTGATGGAATGCAAGTTGCTTTTGGAGGAGATGAGGGTGGTTACATATCTGGAAGGGGCAAAGTTACAAATGGTAAGCTCAGTAATGAGATGGTAAACTTTGTCAAGAAGATTGGATAAAATCTTTTGCGTGTATCTTAATTTTGTGATCAGTGTCATAACATGCTCTTCACTGAGCATGAGTGCATTATTCTCAAGCCCGAGGTGGTCATTCCTCATGAGCATATCTTGCTTAGAGCACCCAGGAAAGGGAACATGTACAAGATGGATCTACAAGAAACATCTCCCTCATGAGAAGTTTCATGCTTTCTATCTAAAGCAAATAGTGATGAGTCTTTTCTCTAGCATAAAAGAATGTGTCATTTAAACTTTAACAACATGAATAAGCTAATTAAGAATGATTTGGTAAGTGGAATGCCAAAGAAAGAGTTTTCAAGTGATGACCATTGTGTTGCATGCCTGAAAGGGAAGCAACATAAGGTGTATCACAAGCCAAAAGAAAGAAACTCCATCACTACTCCCCTACGCTTGTTACATAAGGTTATTACAAGAAAATATAGTGCTCCCAGGACTCCTCAGCAAAATTGTGTTGCTGAGAAGAGAAACAGGACACTTATTAAAGCTGCAAGAACTATGTTGTCTGACTCTAAACTGCCCATCACCTTCTAGGCAGAGGTAGTCAACACTAACTGCTATGTGCAAAATAGGGTTTTAGTCGTTAAGACACATGGTAAGACTCCTTATGAACTTTGGCATAAGAAGAAACCTTTCATTCGTTTTCTCAGGTCATTTGGATGTCCTTGCACCATCTTGAATACCAAAGATTAAATTTCCAAATTTGCTGAGAAATCAGAAAATGGACATTTCATTGGGTACCCTTCCCAAGCTAAGGCTTATAGTGAATACAATCTTAGAACCAGGATTGTTGAGGAGCCAACCAATGTGACTTTCAATAAACAACACCCAGTGTAACTGGTCCTAGTCCTAATTGGCTATTTGATCTTGATTTAGTTACCAACTGTTTTAACAAATCTTGTAAGATTGTTTTAGGGTCTACAAATATTCTACCAACAGGTGATCCTGATCCAAGATTTGAGCTGACAAGACCTTCAACCTATACAGCTTCAGCTCCAATTGTAACTAATTTTGCAAATGAAGTTTCTATTAGCCTAACAATGACCAATTCAGCTAATACATCTGAGATGCCTTCAAATTCTAGCTTAGAGGCTCAACAACCAGATAAAGAAGCTTCAAATGTAGAAGACCATGGTGGTGGTGAAAGTGATCAAGAATTTTTTGATGCTGACAACCACTCCATTGAAGACAACATCAATGATGTCACACACTCATTAGATCAAGTCTCACTTGATAAGTGTGTTGATAAGGAGGGAGAAACATCAAATCTAGATTTAAATTTCTCTAATTTAGATCTCTCTTAGCAACTTGTTGTGATCCCTCAGCTAAGGATCCACAAGTCCCATCCCACCTCAAGCATCATTGGAGATGTTGATTCAAGGGTAAGAACAAGAGGACAAACCGATGATGCAAATTTTTGTCTTCACTCTTATTTATTATCTTAGATAGAGCCTAAGAAAATTGATGAGGCTCTAAAGGATGGAAGTTGGGTTGAAGCTATGCAAGAGGAGCTACTTCAATTGAGAGGCAAAAGGTTTGGAACCTATGTCCTCTTCATCATGGGAAGACTACTATAGGAAGCAAATGGGTTTTTATGAATAAGAAGGATGATAGAGGACTTTTCATCAAAAACAAGGCTAGACTAGTTGTTCAAGGGTACATACAAGAAGAAGGAATAGACTACACAGATGTCTTTGCTCCTGTAGCAAGACTGGATATTGTTAGGATATTCTTGGTATTTGCTGCATCCAAGAACTTCAAGTTCTATCAACTTGATGTCAAGTGTGCTTTTCTTTATGGGGTGATTGATGAAGAGGTGTATGTCAAACAACCACCTGGCTTTGCAGATCCTGATTATCCTGATTATGTATGCAGGCTTGATAAGGCTCTTTTTGGGCTGCACGAAACACCAAGAAAGTGGTATGAGACTCTATCTTTGTATCTCTACAAGCATGGATACAGAAGAGGTACTATAGATGCAACTCTCTTTATCAAAGGAACAGGAAATGACTTTATGCTAGTTCAAGTGTATGTAGATGACATCATCTTTGGTTCAACTAAACCAAAGCTCTACAAGACTTTGAGAAGCTGATGAAGGATAGATTTGAAATGAGTGCCATGGGGGAACTCAATTTCATTCTAGGAATTCAAGTGAAGCAAGTTGAAGATGGCATCTTCATAAGTCAGTCAAAGTATGTTCAAGACATACTCAAAAGGTTCAACATGACTGATTGCAAGGTTTCTAAGACACCCATAGCAAGAAACACTCCCTTGGGCCTGACCTTGAGGGGGAGTGTGTGGATGAACATCTCTACAGGGCTATTATTGGGTCTCTTATGTACCTTACAGCTAGCAGGCCTGATATCATGTTTGTCACATGTGTGTGTGCAAGATATCAAGCCAACCCTAAGATGTCACATCTTATCACTGTCAAAAGAATTTTAAGATACCTCAAGGGTGCCTCAACACTTGGCCTTTGATATCCAAAGAATTCTGACTTTAATCTGTATGCATATACAGATAGTGATTATGGTGGATGCAATATGACTGAAAGTCTACATCAGGGGGATGTTAGTTTCTTGGTAGAAGGGTTGTCTCATGGCAATGCAAAAAGCAATCCTTTGTCTATGCATCAACTGCTGAAGCTGGATACATTGTTGCTGCAAGCTGTTATGCTCAAGTGCTTTGGATTCAGAATCAGATGCTGGACTATGGGTTCAACTTTAAAGAAACTCCTTTTCACATAGACAACAACAGTAGCATCTCTATTACAAAGAATCCTGTGCAGCACTCAAGGACTAAACACATCAATATCAGGTATCATTTGATTAGAGATAACTTTGAAGAGGGCTTGATCAAACTAGTCAAGGTTAACACAAATGAACAATCTGCTGATTTGTTCACTAAAGCTTTTAATGAGTAGAGATTTAAATATCTCATATCAGCTATTGGGATGATTAACCTTGAGTAGTTTTTCTTAAAACTAATTCATATTATTTCTAAAATTTGTGTGTCCTAAGTTGTCTATTTCCTCATCTTCATAAGCTCTTGTTTTCCTTGGAAGAAAATCCTTTTAGATTATTTTCCTTAGATTTTTGAAAATCTTGATCTTTTCTATCATTCAAAAGAAATGATTTTATCTTCGAAAGAAACTTATGCCTTTAAAACAAACAACTGCTTAAGTAAAATTGCCATCGAAAGAAATTTCAAAAATATCTTCCAAAGCTTAAAATTTCTCTTAAGTACTTGAATGTTTTGAAGGATAATTTTCTTTCGAAGAAACTTAACTCTCGGAAGCTTTGTTCTTAGTTGAATAAATTATCCCAGCTTTAATTCTCTTCAGAAGAAAAAATTTTAAAACTCTTAGGAATATCTTCCAAATACATTTTGACTTTGGAAGATTTTGATCCAAAACTTCGAAAGACAAATTACCTTCGGAATATTTTCGACTTCCAAGAAAACTACCTTTTGAGAAAAAAGAAAACTACTTTTTTAAAGGTGGGACTGACATCCGGATTTCAAAGTATATCCTTATCCATTAACTTTGTATTAAATCCATTTTATATATAAACCCAACGGTTCCCCCTCTTTCTTTATCATCTTCATCTTCTCCCAGACCTAAATTCTCAAACCTCTCTCTAAAACTGCCTTTTTTCTTCAGTTCCTTCCCCTCTAAGCTTTCTCAAATGGCCAACCTCAATCGCAAAAATGATCCAAACTTTTCCATGTTGTTACACAGGTAACATAATCAGGTTGCTCTGTTAGATTCTAAGAAAGATCCTCATTTCATAGAGGCTTGCCAATTTTTAGCTCTGTCAAACTATTCCACCTCCCTTACCATTGATCCTATTCTTTATGAGGATCATTTGCTTGATTTCTTGAAGACATGTCAAGAGGTTATTTTGGATGGGGAGAAGGCATTGTTTGCCACAGTGCAGGGGAGGACAATCTTCATTACTCCAGCCATCATAAACATCCATCTTTAGTTGGATGATGAGGAATGTGACTTGTTCTTTCCCAAGGAAGCAGTCAACCACTCCTTTGAGCAGATGGGCTATGAAGGAGACTTTTCTATCAAGACCTTTAGGAAAGGGAAGGTCTCCTCCCAGCGGAAGTACCTACTTCATATGGTCATCCATAGCTTATCCAACAAGCATGGGGGCTAGGACCAGATTCCTAAAGATCTCTCCTTCATAGTGCATGGAATGGTTCAGGGGGTCAAGTTCAGGTACACTCAGTTTGTTTATACAAATCTGCTTGCTAACTTGGACTCCTTAGAGTATTATATGGTTCCTAGATATGTTCAACACATTCTCAACTGTGAACTGGGCTCATAGTTGAGAAAACAAGTAATATTATTAAATTGGGAAATATGAAGCCCGACATCTTTAAAATTTTGAAGAACCGAACTGTTGGCTTCCCTAGGATAGAAACAGCTCTTGTCCCTAAAATGTTAGAGCTCATTGCTCAAGGTGACAACCTAGCAACACAAGCTAGTGTTGAACCCACACCTTCAACCTCTCAACCACCAAAACAGCCACAAATCACCCTCACCTACAAAAGAGAAATCAAAACAAACCCATGCACAAGTTACTTAATTTGTGCAGGCACCCATACTACTACCCACATAGGAGGAAGTGGACACTGGAGCTCCCACATCTCCTAAGGAGCAAACCACTCCCATTATTTTAACTATCAGTCCTGAGGTTCCTCATGCTAAGACTGATGAGTTAATTAGCCCAACAGCCTTAAGCCTTCACTCTGAGTCTCAACACTGTAGGGAACAACCTTCAGCAGAAAGTTACCATCACTAGCCTTTAGATCTCAACCAATCAATCCCTAGCCTTGATTTCTATAAAGATGAAGACTTAGGATTCAGTGAGTATCATGAGTCTCTTTTCTCTTCCCCCACTCAAAGAGAGATGAGTGCTCCTACTTCTAACTTGGCTAGCCCACATCATCTACCCACTACTAAGGTGGTTGTTCCTGACTCTGCTTAGGAAGTCAATATGGAAGAGGCTCTCACTTTGCAAGTGATTACATCTATGAGACCTTAACCATGGCAACTCAGCCCACTAATACTCCATCTGAAGTAGTTAGTGAGCAGAGGAAAACCAGCAGCCAAGAACATCATGTTGGTGGTGAGACTGGGGACTTTGGTCCAATTATCTCATCCCCAAATAAATCTTCTGATGAAGAAGAGGAGAATTTAAGGCTAAAGCTGCAAAAACTATCAAAAACATGCACCTATCTAGTCTTTAAGGTTTGTCACTTGGAATCTCAGGTGACTACCTTACACAACAGGGTCAATGATCAGCAACTTGAGATTTCTTATCTCAAGGAGAATCTAGTTGGGAGACCATTAATAATAGCTTAACCAGAAACACAAGAACCTGTGAATGTGATTGACCTAACTCCTAGCTCACCTATGCGAGAGGGTGATGCTACCAAAAAGGGGGAGAAAGTCATTAAAATTACAGAACCTGGGGGTTCTTCACATAGCATGGACTTTGAGGACTCACCATCTTCACTTGCAACTATCCATACTCAGCAACTTCCTCAAGTTCACATTGATGTGGACTCTATAGACTCTTTCATTCAAATTCTTTTTGAGGAAGGCATTCCAATTACATCATAGGGTGTCATCTCCACCTCAAAGAACTTCCAATTACATCATAAGGTGGATGTATGATGCTAACAGAAGAGCCCTCATTCTTCAAAGAGTTCAAGGGAAACAAGAAGTCTTCAATTTTTAAACCTTGAACTATTATGAAGGTCTTGACCTTATCAACATGCCATTTGTCAATCCAAGCCAATCTAGAAAAGCTGACAAGTTGGCTCAATGGATTCAAGACAAGATTACCGAAGAGTTCAGCCTCAGAAGGAGACAAAGGCAATCAGGAAATATCATTGGTCAACTGGATGTTGAGGCTGACCCTAAGATTAGCTTCAAAGGGAAAACCTTGACTGAAGGCCCAGTGATTAAACCTGAGAGCCCTGTCACACCTACAACTACTTCAAGATCCATTCCTTTGATGAGACACCTACTGGTGAAGGTGTATCTCAACCTCTCTCTTGTTAGAGCATGGATGCTACTCTAAGCAATAAAGGCAAAAGCTCTCTCCACCCTGAGTCACAAAGGTCTGTGAGTGACAAAGGAAAAAAGGGAAATTAATCCTGAGGAGATTGAGGATGAGGAGAGAGAGGAAAAGGAAACTAAAGGGAGAAAGTTCCTCTATTGGGTCTGCTGGCTTCATGGAAGCTGCAATTAGGGCTGCTCCTAGACCAAACACTTAGAATGATGAGTTGAGGGCAGTCAGTATTGCTTACTTACAAACCAGGAACTATGATATTGATAATATAATCTCCCTCCCCTTAGAGGAATTAAATGAAGTGGCTGACATGGAAATGTCAAGAGAAAGGGAGACAGAGGATGCAAGATTGCTTCTTCAAGTTAAGAAAGAAAAGAGACTAAAAAGGCTCTATAAACATGTTCCTACCCTTTCACCAGTTCAAGAAAGTCCTGAACAAGAGGTTGTGGCTCCACAAGAACCTCATATAGACAAAGAAACTGATAGGATCAATATGATCACCTACCTAAGTGCCACAACCCTATATCAGGTAGATTCACTTCTTTCCTTGTCCTTTGAGTACACAGAGTTTGAGTATCTTAAACATCTTGAACTTGAAGTACTCAAAGAGAGAAAGACAACAAAGAGAAGGATGAGAGAAAAGACTGCAAAGGAAAGAGTCATCATCCAAAAAAGCATGAAGAAGTTTGTTGATAGGCAGAGGATGATGAGCTTCCTGAAGTTGTATGGATTCTCCGGAAGGAGACTTGGCCCTATGTCTCTATCTACTATGGATGAGCACATTAAGGTGATCAAGCAAAAGATTAAAAGAGGAGAACTTGTTGACTTACACTCCCCACCAAGTCAAGTCCCTTAAGAAGTGGAGGTTATGCTTGAACCTTTTGAGACAACACAACCTGTACCTCCTACCGAGTCTCATCAAGCTTCATCTTCTGATCCATAACAGGGTTCTATCCCCTCTCATGAACCTGTAAGAGAGGAAAACCCAACTAAGCAAGACAAAGATGATCAACATGGTGTTATAGACCAGTCTTCTCAGTTAAAAATTTCAAAGAGGAGAAAAAGGATGGCTTCTAAACTAAAGTCTAAGAAGAAGAAGAAAGAGGCATCAATCTTTAAATCTTAAGATGAGTCAGAACATCTTGAGAATGTACAACAAGAGGAAGCTCCACCAACTCCAATCCAAGTAGCTCCTCTGGCATCAGGAAGACCCATCTTGTCCTATACTTACTCTACTAATCCAGAAAGATGGCATGTCATCAGAGATCAAGGTGTTGAAGATGTCTACACATGGCAAGACATGTTCAATCTACCTCTGCAAGATCTCTTTGAGACGAGAAGACATTTTGAAAGTCTGAATGATCCTGACCATCTTATGAAGAAAGGCATGGTAATTATCATAATGAGGATTGTCAATATCTGAAGTCTTCAGATGTTTTGGTAGTATCAGCCTAGGGGGAGTTTGTAAGGTTTCATATAAGGCAGATGCAATCCAAAACATCCAAACAGTCTTTCCTGCATGCATGCACAAAGTGATGAAATAGAATGCTTCGGAAGTTTCATATTCTACATTAGAAAACATTCTAAGTGTGAAATCTTCCGAAGCCAAGACCAATATCTTTCGAAGCCAAACATGAAGTCTTCCGAAGCTTCAGAGACAAAGTCTTCCGAAGCTAGTTTATGAAGACAGATTTCTTTCGAAGACTTTTGAGTACATGCTTAATTTGATGCACCTTTTACCATGAAGCTGAACCACCTTTCCGCTATAACTCTGTTTGACTCACCAACTTTCACAAGTTGGTGAAAAGGTCCATGTTTTTGGTAAACTGTACATTGAGGTCTTGAGTCTGTTTCTTTCTACTTTATGTACTTTTACCCCTTTTGTAATATATTAGGATGTGAGCTATAGCATGTCACAGTCACTATTCAAATGCCTTTTGACTCTACATTGATTTTGTTGTTGTCTAGATCATGTACCCAGCTCGCCTTCAAAGTATGGCCGAATATAGGATGTAGTATAAAGTATCTCTGGTCCCTTGTATCTTTCTTTATGCTTTGTAACACTTGCAAGGAACTAGAGAGCAATATATAGCATTCTTGAAAACCAAACACTTGTGTTATTTGTTCTTGTTCTGTCTCTCAATCACTTGGGTATCTTAGTGTCATTGTAACTGTTTCTAGTTCCCCGTTTGATCTGTTACATGTTCTAAATCAGTCTCTCCTTATTATGTGTTGTGTGGTAACTAACCAACCCCTCAAACGGACCTATAGAATCATTACTTGATATATGCATTTCACTATCTAAATCACCTTGGGGTAATACAAAACGGAAATAAGTGCTCAATTCAGTTAAATAACCTATATATTGAACAATGGATTCCAACTTTTCCATAGAAAATTTATCATTATCTAAAAACTCTACGTAGTTTACTTTCCTATTTTGATATGTTCATCCTGGTGATTTTGTGAAACAATAACCTTGATGTAGCTTCATTGTGAAAAGATTGGGCTATGTACCATATACTTCATTGATATCGTAGACATCATCTTCACTTTGAAAATGAAAAGTGCCTATTTTGGTATCAAACAATCAGAAAAAGGTTGATAATACAAACAAAGAAGAAAGGAAATAGTCATAACAGTTAGAATAGTCTAAACAAGAAAAGGTTTGGATAAGAAAAGTTAGGGCATGGAAAGATATTGAGGTTTTGATAAAGAAAGATTGGGAAAATACCTTTTTGCCCTCACATGGTACTCATGTGACTAAAGATAACGGTGAACATAAATGGCAGTTAGCATAAAGGATGTAATTTGAATCAATTTGTTTACATATAGGATGAGAATACTGCTTTTTGTAGACAAAGGATAGAATTTGAAATGTTTAATAAACGTAAAGGACATTTTCTATAATTTTATCTATATTATATAATTTATTATAATATACAAAACTAATACTTGTTTGGTTTTGTAGGTGGATGGCCTAACCCATATTACTAAAAAAAACAAGCAGCTTTGTAGGTATGGGGTGTTGAAATTACTCATAAAGTTTAGAGTCGATCCAAAAGATAGCCTTTCATCTAATAAGAATGGTTAATGAAAATGAAGTCTTGCATCATCCATCATATCTGAAGAGTGATGCGGTCAACATTGAAACAAATAACACGTTACCATTACGTGCATCGTGAGGGGAATGTAGATGTGGTCAAAGGAGATTCCGGGTTAACAACCCACATGAAGAATGAGGTCCCAATGAGGACAAAGGATACCTTAAAATTTCAAGGTGGTGTGTATGCAATTTTTTAGAATGGTATCCTAAATGATTAGTATGTTTGTATATATTCTCTATGGTATTTAGGTTCTTGTTTTTTACACTAGAGGGTATGAGAGCCTTCCCTTTAAAATAATGAAAATTTTTATTTTTCAAGAAAAATATTTTAATATGTATTGTATTTATATTATATTTTTAAATAATGTTATATATAAATACAATTAACAAATCAACCCTTATCAAAAGTGGTTTCGTGTATAGTCAAATCATAATAAATTCATATCTAAATTTTTCGATGTATTATGAAGCTTTTAAATGACCATGTATATAAATTTTATTAGATTATTGGATGTATTATGAAGCTTGGCATGTAGCTTATATCATATTTTTGGATGTATTGTGAGAAATGCATATTGTATACACACCTTTCATCAAATAGTTTTTAGTGCAAGAGCAATTTCTTGTTTTTATTTGTTTGAGGGTGAAGTAGTGTATGTCAGAGTGTTGTCTTAATATTTTTTTGTTTTAGTCGCGCATTTATTGTTGAATCCGTAGTCGCAACAGAATTATCAACAAAAATAGGGGTGTTAGAAAATTGCAAACCGTAGTCACGCATTTATTGTTGAATCCAAATAATTTGTGAACAGCAACTTGCAGCAGCAACGTATTCAGCTTCG
>BJCM01218928.1:0-12002 GCA_018326385.1 Flaveria bidentis | reverse complement strand
ACTATGAATTAATATTTACTGCGAATAGACTAGCTATCTATTGCAATGCACTACTTTTATATGACTACTGTTGAACTGTTTATGTTTGAATAACTCTCTTGAACTCACCAACCATTGTGTTGACATTTTAGTATGCTATTCTCAGGTCAATAACCCGCTTGCCATAGGAGCACTACACGGTTGCACATGCATTCTAAGACTTGGATTTTCAAGACACTATTATTGTTTAAATGATTTGTATTGCTTTTTGGGTTGGCACATGTTTTGCCACATTATACATTTCTGTTTCATTGGGTTATTTTTACAATACGCTTCCGCACAGTTTTTAAGTTTTACTTTGGTTGATTTGGTTTAATTATTGCATATAGAGTCGTTCTGAGTAACTATTGACTGTGATCCTTGTTTGTTCACACGCCTCGCGGTAAAACTCCGCACGTGGATTTTGAGGGTGTGACAATTGTCAGTATACTTGTCCATTTAAGTCCATACATAGATTTTTGACATATATTGGTGATGAGTTAAGGCTTAATTATTTCAATGAGAATTTGTGGGTCCCACGCTTATATGGTAATCAACATTCCTCAGGAGATTTTTGAGTGGTCTACGGGTATATTTCAAGAAGAAACTATTTTAAGAACTTTTAAAGAGATGCCAAGCCTCATGTCAGTGCCATCGCACAACAGAGAAGCACAAACAACAAAGAATTCTAGAATATTTAGGTTATGCTTATCCTCGGGTCAGTGCCACCACACAACAGAGAGGCACACAGCCTATCTTCTTGTTAGAGCATTTATTTTTCTTTTCGCACATAATGCACCAACATCATAAGTTATTAGCTTAATTGCATTTTACATTTTTCCATGTGCTTTGCTCATTTTTATGGTCATCCGCATGCATTTGTGGTGTTTATTTTGCTCGTCACCCCTTATTGGAAATGCGTTGATTGTGTTAACTAGGGATAAGATGGGAAACCACAGCAAGTTGAACAACTTAGTTTGAATTCAAACCACCAATGAGGTCTACTCATCTATTGTGTTGAATCTACCGACACATCATCTAATGAACTAGCAACCTCTAGGTCTACTTTCTCTATGTTATCTCAGTAGCAAAGTAGTTTACTATCATTTTTCTTTTTATTTTGCTTAGACTTCTCAGACTTATACTTTGAATTTTGCATCTTTATCATTTAAAATATTTTAAAGTCGCAAACAATTTGATTCCTATGTACTATCAATTTCCATAAATGTTGAATCAGAATCACAGATTTGATTTCATTTCTTTTAGCTAAGCCGCCCTCCTCCCTCGTTTTTTTCTGTAAGCAATTAAATACTGCATGAATTTAATACTAAATTAACCTATTCTCCCCCTAAAATTCTAACCGAAAATCTTTTTGTGCTTTTGGATTTTTATTGGACAGGAAAATAAATAAAAACAATAAAATAAAATAAAATTACTAACCATGTCGGATTACACACTTTCTTCTTCTAGAATCACGTCACTTTTATTTTTCACGCCATTAACCTCTAAAATATATAAAAACCTAGGTTTATCAAATGCTTTAGTGTAGAGGTCGGCGCATTTAAAATCCGTATATATTTTAACAACATCAATTAAGTGGTTTTCAAAACAGTCACGTATAATGTGATATTTAATATCGATGTGTTTAGTTTTAGGGTGTTGGACCGG
The DNA here is from genome assembly GCA_018326385.1 of Flaveria bidentis. Taxonomy (NCBI): domain Eukaryota; kingdom Viridiplantae; phylum Streptophyta; class Magnoliopsida; order Asterales; family Asteraceae; genus Flaveria; species Flaveria bidentis. The sequence continues at coordinate 10,316 of BJCM01218928.1, read as the reverse complement.
ATTTTTGATGACAACAATAGCAACAAAGTTATCAACAAAAATAGGGGTGTTAGAAAATTGCAAACCGTAGTCACGCATATGCTGTTGAATCTAGATGATTTGTGAACAGCAACTTGCAACAGCAACGTATTCAGCTTCACATGTTGACAGACCAATGGAGGTCTGCTTTTTACACTGCCAGGTGACTAACCGTCTACCAAAGAACTGACATCCTGCTAATGTTGACTTGTAATTCATTTTGCAACTGCCATAATCTGAGTCACTATACGCTGTAAGCTTAAAGTCATCGTCATAAGGATAGCACAACCCAAGTGTTGGAGTACCCTTCAAAAAATGAAATGTCCTCTTTACCCCGATGAGATGATTTACTTTTGGTTTCGCCTAATATTTGGAGCAAAGACACATCGCGTACATGATATCAGGACGTAAGGCTGTGAGGTACATGAGAGATCCGATCATTCCTCTGTACATGGTGGCATCAACCAGATCATCATTTTCGTCGGGTGCCACGTCATGTTTCGTGGCAAGTGGAGTTCTAGCTGCTGAAGCATTCTCCATATCGAATCAACTAAGGATATCTCCAACATACTTGGTCTGATGTAGAAAGATTCCCTTTGGTGTTTGATCCACCTATAATCCGAGAAAGAACTCATTTTAAATTCTGCTTTCATTACATATTCGAATTCTTTACGTAATTCTTCATTTTTGGAACCAAAGATTATGTCATTAACATAAATCTGTACTAGCAGTAGATCGCCATCTTTTTGTTTGATAAACAATATACAGTCTATCACTCCTCTGCGAAAATCATGTTTCACAAGATGAGTTGAGAGTTTTTCATACCAGGCTCTAGGGGCTTGATGGAGCTCATAAAGAGCCTTGTCCAATTTGTAAACTCTATCCTGATGATAAGGATCCTCAAATCCTTCAAGTTGACTGACATAGATCGCCTCACGGATTTCTCCATGAAGGAATGCACTCTTCACATCTAGTTGATAGACTTCAATCTTCATGTAGGATGCATAGGCTAGAAATATACGTATAGCTTCCATCCTTGCCACCGGTGCAAACACTTCATTGTAATCTATGCCTTCGACTTGTCAAAATCCTTGAACTACAAGTCGAGCCTTATTCCTTATTATGACCCCTTGCTCTTCTTTCTTGCATTTCAGCACCCATTTAGTACTAATTACCTTAGCACCTTTTTGTTTGTCCACAAGGGTCCATACTCCTAACTTCTTGAACTGTAGGAGTTCTTCTTGCATTACACTGACCCATGCCTCATCATTTAAGGCTTCACTCACATATTTTGGCTCAAATTGAGACATAAAACATTGATATGCACCATCGTGAAGATATCCCTTTTCCATTACTGAGGCATAATCAGCTGAGTATAGCTGATTTCTGGTCTGTACTCCTGATCTAACATCCCTAATGACATTGTCCAAGGGATGATAAACATTTATCTGGGATCCAGGAGTGGTGGGTACAACTACCTCATTATCCAGATTGTGAAATCCAGGTTCCGTATCTAAAGCTATTGGAGTATGTGGTTCCGAAGTGTCAGAGGCATTAGGATGTGATGGTTGTGTACTTTCATTTGTGGGGACCTGTTCCTCGTGTTCCACATTTTTAGTCTCAACTTCTTCATCATCAGAAGATTAGTGGCTTACATCTAGTGCTCCCCCTAACGGATTAGAGGAATCATCTTGTGGAACCGATGTTGTCGAGTCTTGTGGAGGTGTGTTCAAGACATCATACATCATTTTATTCGATAACTCATCATTAGTGGGAGAAGGCGGTAGATTGAAGGATTTAAAGAATCCCTCATAGTCGAAGAAAAATGAAGGTCCTTTTCCAGCAGGGGAGTAGTGAATCTTTGAACATCAACGTTGCACCACACTTCTACCTGACCCGTTGAGTTGTTATAAACTCTCTTGTCTGGTATGTTGTATTTGAGAAAGATACATTCTTCTGCCTTCTCACTAAACTTTCCTGTCTGAGTTTTCTTTAGCAACATGCATGGTGCGCCAAACGGTTCTAGGTACTCGAGGTTGGGTTTACGTCGCTGGAGCAGTTCATAACATGTTTTCCCATGTCGTTTGACCACTAAACTCGATTGAGCATGTAACAAGCATTAGCTACCGCCTCATTCCAGAATTGAATAGGCAGTTTCGAGTCAGCTAGCATTATTCTGGTACTCTCTATCAAGCTCCGATTCTTCCTTTCAGCAACACCATTCATCTATGGAGTGTAGGCAGAGGTAAATTGATGTACAATTCCTCTCCCTCTACAATATGCCTCCATCCACTGATTCTTGAACTCAGTTCCATTGTCTGATCCGATCTATCTTACTTTCAGCTTGTAGAGTGATTCCCAAGTAGTAACAAGTTGTTTGAATGATTCAAAAATTTCTAATTTGGCTTTCAGAAACATCACCCAAGAGAACCTTGAGTAATCATCTGTTACTACAAAGCAATATAGGTCACAAGTAATGCTCTTTGTACTGACAGGGCCAAACTAATCCATGTGTAGAAGCTTAAGACGAAGATCAATTGAATGAAATTTCTTTGCCTTGTGAGCCTTCTTGGTCTGTTTCCCTTTCTTACACGCTAAAAAAATCCGGAAGTTGGAAATTTTTTACGGTTACTCCGTTCACTAAATCAGTCTGTACCAAATGATTCATCTTCCTTGTATTAATGTGTCCCGTTCTCCTATGCCAGGAGATTGAATCCATCTCAGTTGCCTTTGACAAGAAGCATTGAACTGTGTGGTCAGTTGTGGAGGCTTTTGATAGATCCAAGACATACATATCGTTGTATCTTAAAGCTGACATAAGAACTTTATGCTCCTCAATCACATAGTCCTTCTTCAACATGTAGCACTTCTTGTTGTCAAATACAACTTTAAATTCCTTATCACAGATCTGGAAAACTAAAAGTAAGTTGTTCTATAGTTGCTGAAAGTAGTTAACCTTGTCAAACTTAACTTTCTCGTTTCCTTCTTCGCCTTGTGCTGTGATGTAACCTCCTTTGTTCCCAGCAAATGAAACATGTCCCCTTTTAATTTGTCTGACATTGAAAAGGAGAGACGAATTCCCTGTGATGTGCTTGGACGCCCCATTATCAATAATCCATGTATTAGTGATAGCACTGTAGCGGACACCCTGCATATTCAAATAAAGTTATTAGTTCAGATTTAGGACCCAAGCCTTAACTGGCTTGGGTGACCCGGAGGAATCACACATCCTAAACTCAACCCATTGTCCTTTAGAGTATTAGGGCATATCTTCCTTCTTAATCTTCTCACTATTAGACACTAGATTTTTCTTTCCATAAGCCAGTTTGTGTAAGGCCTGCTTGTGATAAATAGACAACTAACTTATTGTTTGAACTTTAGATTCACTAGTACTCTTAGGTGGAGTATTAGATCTCGATTTAGAAAAACTTTTTTTTGTATTCCTTTTGGGTGTCTGATAGTAAGGACAATTACAAGAGATATGTCCTTGTTTTCCATAATTGTAGTAAGATCTTCCATCTACAGATTGAGGAAAATATTTATGTGGGTTTGAGTTTTGTAATTGTGTGACCTTTGTATGTTTGGGTTTTATCACTTCCTTTTTAGATGTTTCAGCCTAATTAACAAAATTAATTGTTTTAATATTTTGAACATCTTTAACGTGCACTTTATTTGGACATTGATTATTAACACATTTATGGTTAACTGGTTTAGTCAATTTAGGTTCTGATGTAGAAGTTTGTGACCCTGACCTTACATTAACCCTATTAATTTTATCATCCAAATTATCAACCGGCATTTTACCTTTGGACTTCAAAGTAGGCTTCTTCTGACTAGTGATCTTCTGTACATGTTTGACTGTGGAATCCGGATCACTAACCAGGGGAGTGGACACCACATGATCCTTTACTGGGTTGTCATTTACAGGTCTACATTTTGTATTTAAAAGGATTTCATGTGGTGTTGCAACTACTTTGTACCCCAGACCTTACCCGTTGTTTCATTCTTTCACTAAGTTATATCACTAGACTGATTTAAGGCAACAACCTCAGTTTCCTTTAGTTGTTTCCCCAAAAGTTCTATCTTTTCTTTAAAACTGCACTCATTTTGTTTTAATATACGATTAGCTTCAGTACAGAGTTGTAAATCATTTACTAAGTTATCGTTTTGTTCTAATAACCTAGCAAATTTCAATTCAATGCTTTCTCTAAATTTAACACATTCATGTCAAGCATGTCTATCAAATAACTGGTCTAGAGAACATACCTATGATGAATCGGTTGAATCAGCCATCAAACTAGAATTGGATCATTCGGTGGTTGGTGATTCTGAACTTGTTGCCCTAAGCTCTTCTTCGACAATGTGATTTACCACGCTCGCAACTTCTTCGGTATCTGACATCACTTTCTCAGATGCACTCTCCTCTTCACTAGCAGACTCATCATCTACTGCTTCAACAAAGGCAATAGTTGATTCTCCAAGAGAAACAAACCGAAAGGACCAATCTTGTCCTTCATCACCTTGACCTGTAAGAGCCTTTGTATATTTGCTTGAAGAAGCAGTTCCAATTATGTCCTTGTCTTGACAGTTGAAGGTTGGAAATGGGTTTCCGTTGCCTATTTTCTTGGGTTTTACACATTCACGTTTAAAGTGCCCCTTCTTACCATAGTTAAAGCATGTTACTTTGGTTTTGTCAAAACTAAACTTCGTGTCCTTAGTGGCTATTAGGTTCTGTCCCGTCTTCTTGACAAACTTTTTAGCTCTTCTGACTGCACTTGCCAAGGACCACATGATGTGCATTCTCTCTAGTTCATTCTTATCAACTTTCTCATAGTCTTCATCTGCAAGATGACAATTTCCAATCTTCCCAGCGTCTAAACCATCATAGGTTTGGACAACAGCTGCTAGAAGATCCATGTGCTCCTTTGCAACTTCCACAATGATATTACCGAGATTCTCGGTCTTCAACTTTGTAGTATTGGCTTCATGCACTATATATTGGGTAGTTGATGACCTTGACGTTTCTAGTCCTAAAGAGGTGGATTGGGTGGTAGCAGAAGAACTATACACAAAAGCACTTTGTAGAGGTGCTCCTAAAACAGCTAGAGACGAAAATGAGTTGTAGAGTGAAGGATTCTGAATGTAGGATCCTTTCTTTGACAGGTACTTCATCTTTAGCTCTTCCTATCTTAACTTCAAGATGAAGTCATTTATGTCCAATGTTGCAAGAATGCCATTATAGAGACGAAAATGAGTTGTAGAGTGAAGGATTCTGAATGTAGGATCCTTTCTTTGACATGTACTTCATCCTCAGCTCTTCCTCTCTTAAAACAGCTAGAGACGAAAATGAGTTGCAGAGTGAAGGATTCTGAATGTAGGATCCTTTCTTTGACATGTACTTCATCCTCAGCTCTTCCTCTCTTAACTTCAAGATGAAGTCATTTATGTCCAATGTTGCAAGAATGCCATTCTATCTGAGATTGGACACAAATGAATCCCATTTATCAGGTAACCCATCAGCACCATTGTTTTACCACTTGTGTTTGTTGTCCGGCACGCTTACCACAATGGCCCGCTTTGGTAACTTCCCTTGCTCCACGGCTTGGTCAGTGAGCCTGTGAGCCAGTCGTATCACCTGTTGAATAGTAGAGAGATTTGCAGCAGTCACCATACTCTAAATCTCCGGAACTAAAACATGTAAGTATAGCTCAATCCGTTGGCTCAACGGGTTAACCATGCTAGGACAAAGTGTAGCTAGCTCATGTGACCTAGTAGTGTAGGCCTCAATGTTGGATCCATCCATCTTCAATTGCCCAAACTCAGCTTCCAGCTTTTGAACTTCATCACGTGGGCAGTATTCCTCAGTCATCATCGTCTTGATATCCTCCCACGACAACGCATTTGCCATTGCCTGGCCAAGCATGTGCACTTGCGCATTCCACCATGTGAGTGATGCACCTTCCAGTGTTCCTGTAGCGTACTTCACCTGATCTGGCACTGGGCAGTTGCATTTGGCGAAAATTGACTAAGTCTTCTCAAACCATCTTACAACCCCTACAGCTCCCTCAGCTCCGTTGTAGGTATGCGGCTTACAGTCCATGAATGCTTTGTACGTGCATCCAGGCGGTCCTGTATTCACGTGTCAGAGTAAAGGAATCAAACCCAAAGAATTAATCACCTAACGAAATATTCGTGTAAGTGATGACTAGTGTCACCGTTTACCTCCAAATTGAGAAGGTTGTGTGTTCAATGCTGCTTGCACGTGTTGGTTTATTAAAGCAGCTAGTTCAGCTGGGGTCATGTTCACGTTGTCGGCGCCACGTCCACCGTCACGCCCTCGGCCATGTCCACATCCTCTGCCTCTGCCGTCCATTTTTCACTTTACATTCACAAATACCATAATGCGTAACATCTAACATATTAATCCCATTGATGCATAGTAAATAATAAGAAATAATATACAGTCACAACCACAACATTTATAACCAAAATGATAACGTATCACAAATAATTTGTAAGTAACTCACAAAATATCTAATCAATGTCAAAATTTAAGTTTTCAGTTGTGTGGGAAACAACCCTTCCCACATAGGTTTACAAAAAACACTATGCAGTCAAAGTCATAAGAATAAAAAGAATCAATCGAATAAAGCTGATCCATCACTGTCTCCACCATCGGGGGCTTCTAATCGGAGTCCGGTCAGCTGCTCGCCCGTAAGCTCGATAAGATCCATCACTCTACTAGCCATCTTGAAATTTACTTTGATAGACATCGACAACCGCTCCTCAACTATGGCCATCTTTAGCCATAATCGACATATATCATCCTTTCGTGTGGAGTTCTCATTAGTGAGCACTCCAACTTGTTGACGCTCAGTCTTAAGTGTTCCGGTCAATGTCGCCATGACCTGCTCAAGAGGTATATCTAGAAATGGGAGAGTGGGTGTTGCAGAAGTAGTGGCTGGCCTAGTCCTAGGTCTAACAGTGGCCAGTTTCGGATCACGCTCTCTACGAATCATGCGATCTACACAAGCCGAGTAATAACTCCAATTTCATGGAGGGTTGCGCTCAGGTGGCACAAACGGTTGATCCCAATCTATCTCACCACGGTGGTAAGGATGTCGCGACCAGTCATACACTCGGTGAGGTACAGGTGGAGGGGATCCTGAATGAGCCCGCCTATTTCCCAAAATTCGGGATGATTATGCCATGCTGCAGTGCATGTGATGTATATGCCAATGAGTATATAGTAAAAGGATAAGTTAGGAGTAGCTAACTAACTGTGTGCGGTTATAGACTAGTGTGTATGCAACCTAGTTCCCTATAACCAATAGCTCTGATACCAATCTGTCACACCCTCAAATCCACATGCGGAGTTTTACCGCGAGGCGTGTGAACAAACCAGGATAACAATCACTAGTTACTCAGAATGACACTATATGCCACATTCAAAACAAACCAACCAAAGTTTAAACGTTTAAAACCATACGAAAGCGTTTAGCAAATAAGACAAACCCAAAGTAAATAAATGTACAATATGGCAAAACACGCGCCATCCCAATGTTTAAAACCCATATATAAAAGATAAACAAATGTGTTTATGAAATAAAGCCTTAGGATGCATGCTGGACCCGTGTTATGCTCCAAATGGCAAGCAGAGTTCACGACCTGAGAATAGCATACTAAAAATGTCAACACAATGGTTGGTGAGTTCAAGAGTTTGCATGTATCATAACTATTAACAGTTGTATAACATAAGAAGTGTATTGAATAAGATAGCTAGTCTATATTCACATGTAATAACCTTAGTTATTTCGTGATTGAAGCTGACTGTGTTGCGTTTGTTGCCTCCCATCACGACTTACCAGGTCATGATGATGTTTGTGTTTAGGAAAATATTGCACCCGTTTGACCTCGAGTCGCACAGGTGGGGCTCGCCACACCCAGTAGTACTACCCAAGATTTCCCGCTAGTTACCATTATTAACGATCCGAAAGTGTGAGGACTTTTCAATGTATTAAGCACTATGTTAAAACATACACAACATATAATAATAAAATAGTGTTTGAGTACAAGTATGCTACCTCCCCTAGAAGTGAGTTTATAAAAATAGAGGGTCATGAACTCACCTATGTATAATGATAATGAATAAAGAGACTCGTGAAAGATGCAAAGACAACCCTTCAATGGTTACCTAGAACACACAAGTACATAAGTACGTGTACACAGTAAACTTAACAACCCTAGGTTAATCTAGTTGACCCGTTTGACCCGTTGGTGACATATTAGATAAAATATTATTTAATCATGCAAAACCACTTATCATACACGAATATCATGTAAATTATCTACGTGTATCACATCATCAACCCAAGTTCTACCTAGGTCATCATACCACATTAGATCATCTAACACTCATGAAAATCTCAAATAATCATCATGCCTAAATATTATAAATACGTCACATCAAACAATTCATATGTGAAGTCTAATCATGCACTACATGCCATGTGAAGTCACCCACGACCTCACATCCTAAACCCTGCTAATCCTACTAAGTAGGGGCCTCAGATTCGCATGCGTGTATGACAATCATAACCACATTACTAGCATATATAGTGACAACCATATTTCAAACCTAATCATGATCTCCTAATCACTAACCATAATTTATCATCATGTATGATCATCAAAATATATACTTCATACACGATCAATCATGCATCCATACAACTCAATTACACATTCTAACACAACAAACATCATCCACAATCATTCTAACATGATCCTAACATTATAAGCATGCCCAAATCATCATATCCAAAGTTCTACAAAAATAAAGTTTCCCTTTTGGGAAAGTAATAACCAAGAGTGATCTAGCATCCAATTCAATCATAATTTCAACAATTATATACCTAATCAAGTTCATAACAATCATTCAACATGTTAATCACCTCCAAAACATCCAAATTCCCAAACATCATACCCAAAAGTTTCTACTTTTAGTAAGTCATGATCAATATCACAATTTCATGGATTTTCTTGTACAATTCAATTAAACTAACATCTAAGCATCACATCAAACATCTTAGCATCATCAAAACTAACCTTTAGATGTGTTTAGATGATGATTATCACTTGAAATCAACTTGTAATACTTGAAACCACTTGGAATTCGACTAATGTTCTTGTTCTTGGATCAAAATCACAATGTGGGAGGGTGGGGAGAAGGTTTGCGGCCAAATGGGGGGTTTGGGGGCTAGGGTTGGGTTAATTTTGGTAACTTTTAGTTAAAAAGGTATTTAAAAGATAACCCCTTTATTTATATTTTATAAAAACTAATCTTTCTAATACTTTTTAAATAGTTTTTAACTACTAAACACAAATATTATTAATCAATAATAATAATCCTAAACATTTACAATGAGTCAAACAACACATGAAATATATATTACACGCTGTCACGTTATCGCGTAAAATTTATAAAACAATCATTTAAAATTCTATAAAATCATGAACCACATAATCATAACTAATAATCAATATTATTAATTAGATTATTATTGTTTATCATAGATTATTATTATTAAGTCATCAACGTTCAACGAAAACTAGTGTGTGCTCACGACACATGTATGCAAGACTTAATAGAACTAACGGAGTTTGGTAACGGAAAATTACCAGATCTCACAAATTTCCAGGAGCAGAAGGTTCTAGATGCGTGAGTCCTTCCCTGCAGTAAACACAACAAACTGATCTTCCATTTGTATAAACTTTGTACTTGGAGAACAGGACAATTTCAATCGTACGAATTGACTATATGTATGGTTCACTCGTGAGAATGAAGGGTGCGAATGAATTCAATCCTGTGATTGAATTCACTCATGCGTATGTGTTGGATCCTTTATGCCCAAGACACATAGAACATTGATGTGGTTAGTACGTTATGATCCAAGTCGGGTCATACCCAATAACAAGCTTAGCAAGCACCAATTAACATTTAGTTGATGATATGATCATGCAATTAAATAAATACACCCTTTTAGAAAATGGGTTTTCTAAATAGATTGTTTGTGAGAAAGAACAACTTATAAGGATAATTGTTCATGGATATTATTTGTTATGTTGTTTAATTTAGTTGAATAACATCAAATAATAAAAGAGTGTGTGTGTGTTATATAATTAAAAGGTTAATTATATATCAATTAAAGGTTAATTGATATTAGAATTGTGCTTTTGGTTTTGGGGGGAAAACCCCATCAAAAGCTGAATTCTGGCCGCCCCTTTTAGGGGATTGG
>BJCM01218922.1:0-14655 GCA_018326385.1 Flaveria bidentis | reverse complement strand
ACTTAGCTAATCGTATATACTTGTAAACATTTGAGACTTGTAAAACTTTGTCAAGGTTTGATTGTGCATTCTGTCTTACATCCCTAGTTACTTTGTTCTCTAACTTACAACATGAATTGCCATCTTTTATATATTTATGTATTGAAAACTATGAAAATCTCACCAACATTATTGTTGACATTTTATTTTTAACATATTTCAGGAAATACTCAAGTATGATTGCTACTTTAAAGCTTATCACATCTAGGATTGGACCTAGAGAAATAAATGGATAAACTTGTCATATTTAACTTTTGTACATAATGTTATCTTTGTTTGAGACTTATGCTTGTATTGTTGCAATTTGAAACTTATGATTAATATATTTGGATTTAATAATAGCGTTATATGGCTGTGAACGATCTTAACTCTCACATCTCGACGTTTCCGCCGTCAAGGTTGGGGTGTGACACTCACACTTTTATAAATAGTAATATTGTTTATCATTATGTCGTTCCACATGAATACATGATACCCTCACCTACGTATCAAAAGAAAACCGTAGGGATGTACAAAAAGTTCGCGGCTCGAAGTTCGCTCGAGAAAAACTCGAAAAAAGCTCGGCTCGAAAAAAGCTCGTATCTAAGCGAGCCGACTCGACTCGGCTCGAATTCTAAACGAGCTGAACTCAAGCCAGCATTAGCTCGGTTCGAGTTCGACTCATGGCTCGGTTCGTTGGTTTGGCTCGTGGCTCGGTGCATATAATATATGTAAATATATAGTATAAAAATAATAATAATAATAATAAATTATTATTATTATTATATTATTACTACTATTTTTATGATTATTATTTTTATATTAGGATTTTAAAAAAGAGTTTCTTAAAATATAAATGAATTTTTTTAGAAACATTAAATATTTTGTTTAAAAAATATATAAGTTGATAGTAAATTGTTTATATCCGATCTTTGTTCCTCTAAGTACGTAGTATACAACAAAAGACAAAAACCCTAATGTATATTTTTTGTGTTTTCATATAAATTAATGTTTTTTTTAAATTAAGTTGGTTCGAGTATTCCATGAGGCGAACTCGAACCGGTGTTTTTTCATCTAGTTAAAATTTTCAAGCCGAACCAAACCGTCTCGATAAGCTTCAAGCTTCGAACTCGAACCTATCTTGGCTTAGCTCGAGTCATGTATTGCCCTAGAAATGCGAGGATTCCCCCAAAGTTATACAAAAAAATGTATCAAATCAAACATGTTTTCTTATTAAACTACTCAAAGGGGTTTTGAAGAACAAAACATACTTAACCAACACAAGAAGCTCAAACCACCTAAAACCCTAAAAACAGTCGCCGGAGGGGTTTCTACCACCACCACCGCCTCCGCCACCAGTTCGCCGGAGAAAATGGCGATTTCAAAGCAAAAGAAGAAACCTCCATCATCATCATCATCCAAAACTACCGACACCGACCTCCAATCAGAAGTCGCCAATTTCGCTTCTTCAATCGGACTCTCTTCATCAACTCCATCCTCCGGATTCAACGATTCCGATTTCCGCAAACGAGGCCCTATCAACAAACAACCTAAAAACAACGATTCTGAATCCAAGAAGAACGATGCAAATCTTCAACACAACAAGAATAAAAACGACAGATTCAAAAACAGCAACATGAAAGGTAAGGAGGAGCCTCCGGTGAAGCCTAGGGTTCAACCGCAGTTAACCGTTGACAATTCGAAAATGTTTGATAAGTTCAAGCATCTGCCGAAGCTGCCGTTGATGAAGGCGAACGCATTGGGTGTTTGGTATGAGGATGCAGCGGAGGTGGAGGAGAAGTTGATCGGAAGCGGTGTGAATCGGAAGAAGGCGGAGTTTAAGAACGTCGAAGAGTGGAAGAGTGTGGTGGAGAAGAAGAAGGAGGTTGCAGAGAGGCTGTTGGCTCAGTATGTGCAGGATTATGAGATGTCTAGGGGGCAAAGTGGTGATATCAAGATGGTGTTGGCTACACAAAGGTCGGGGACTGTGACTGATAAGGTGTCTGCACATTCGGTGTTGGTTGGGGATAATCCGATTGCAAATATCAAGTCGATCGATTCGCTTTTAGGTACATTTGGTTAATGAACATAATCTAAGAACAACCATAGACCTGACTGTTGCATATTTTCGAATTGGAATTGTTTAGTGATGTGATACTGGTTTAAAAAGCGCGAGGCGCACCGGCGTTTAAGTCTCAAAAGCCTAAGGCGTGAGCATCAATAAGTTTTGTTTACAACTAGAAGCTACGGGTCTCATTTTACATATCAACCTTTTTATTGAGTATACCATTTGTAAGAATACAGACCTTAATTTTGACACATAAGTACATGCGGTGGATTCTGATGCGCTTCCCATAGCGCGTAGCATGCTTTTTTCAAACGAAAGATGTGATAAATATGTATTGACTCGTAATTGCAATTTGCAAATTGCAGGTATGGTGACATCCAAAGTTGGAAAGCGTTATGCTTTTACAGGATTTGAAGCACTGAAAGAAATGTTCATATCAAGGTTGAGACCTACCTGCTATGATAATTCAGTTAAATAATTTATTTTCTTTCATTTATATGATCAATAAGGCATAATGTGGTTGTATTATTTTGTGATCACCAATGCTTCTGGTTTCACATGTGTTTAGGGTGTTTATATATTAGACATCCATTATATTCAGTTCTTAGTCAGTTATTTGTGGATTAAAGTGATATTGTAAGTTTACGATCATATTATATCTGTTCTAACAAATTAATATGTTCGTTGTTCTTATCAGTTTATTACCTGATCGTAAGCTGAGGACGCTTTTCCAGCAACCCCTGAATCACCTTCCTGAATCAAAGGATGGCAACTCACTTTTATTGTTCTGGTATTGGGAGGAATGCTTAAAACAAAGGTACATTAAAAAATGTTTCAATATTATTTCACCAAGTTTTATTTATAGACTATTCCAGCAGCAGTAGAAAGAAAATAAATTAAAGAAGAAAAGTGAAGGAATCGATACATTCATTTATATAGTTTGTTTGTGTTTGAATGAAGATATGAGCGCTATATATTTGCACTTGAAGAAGCTTCTAAAGATGTACTAGCTACACTTAAGGATAAAGCATTAAAGGTTATTTTACTTTTATGTTATTGTGCTTTACCAGTTTATGTATTTGCCATAAACTATATACAAGCAGACTCTAATAATTTAGGTTTTTATATATATATGCTTGCAGACTATTTATGCATTGCTGAAGAGCAAGTCAGAACAAGAACGCAGATTACTCTCGGCACTTGTGAATAAGGTTTTTATATCAACCCCTTGTTATAATTAAACAATAAACTAACTCACAATGTTGGTTTCTTTGTAGTCACTGCATATTTGTGGTTAGGGACATGAATTTTGTTAATATGATGGCCTGCAGCTAGGGGATCCTGAAAATAAAGCTGCATCTAATGCGGATTATCTATTGTCGAAGCTTTTGTCAGATCATCCAAATATGAAGGTATACCATTTTTTAAGCAGTCTAAGCACTTTAATACACTTATCTTTTATTATAAATAATTATATTATGTAATTTTACTAATTTTCGAACTTCACAGGCGGTTGTGATCGATGAAGTGGATAATTTTCTTTTCAGGCCTCATTTGGTGATGAGAGCCAAGTACCATGCTGTATGTTCCAAACACTTCAATTTAGTTTTTCAATAATCTAATTAGCATCTGATACATTCATTTTTTTATGAACAGGTTAACTTTTTAAGCCAGGTTCGTCTAAGTCGCAGTGGTGATGGGGCAAAAGTGGCAAAACGTTTAGTAGAGGTGTATTTTGCCTTATTCAAGGTAATGTGTGAGAAACATCAAACATTTGAACAATTTGTTTATTTTACTGTATATAAATAGTACTGATGCCAAGTTTATAAATTATTTCTTTTCAGTTGCTTATCTCTGAAGCCGGTGGACTTAATAAGCAGAAGAAGAACAAAGAAGAGTTGAAAAAAGCTTCTAGTTCTTCTAAAGACAAAGATGTTAAAAGTGATGCAGATTCCCACGTCGAAATGGATTCACGCTTATTATCAGCCCTTCTAACAGTTAGTATATGTTTTCTGAGTTTACTTGCCTGCGACTTAATTAGACTGCGCAAAATATTAAAATTTATATAGTCCTTTTAGTTTAACATTATATAATGATTTTTTATCTTATTTATCTAACAGGGAGTCAATAGGGCTTTTCCGTATGTCTCAAGCAATGAAGCAGATGACATTGTTGAAGCTCAGACTCCAATGCTCTTTCAGCTGGTAATTTAATCAAATTTGATTTTCTTTCTTTTTAGGCGGCTATTTTAGTTAGAATACAGTTTTTACTTGCTTAATTGCAGGTTCATTCAAAGAACTTTAATGTCGGAGTTCAAGCATTAATGCTTCTTGATAAAATTTCATCAAAAAATCAGATTGTTAGTGATCGGTTTTATCGTGCTTTATACTCCAAGCTCTTACTTCCTTCTGCAATGAACACTTCCAAGGTGAGTGACTTTGTTTGAATGTTTAAAGTCCTATGTTAATATGTTACATAACGAATATCACTAATATTTACCTAATGAGTACAAATATCTTTTAGGAAGAAATGTTCATTGGTCTTCTTTTACGAGCCATGAAAAACGATCCTAATATAAAGAGGGTGGCTGCATTTGCAAAACGTTTGTTGCAGGTAAATGCCAAATCTTCATATGATCCCTTATGTTCAGTCAACAATTTTCCTGAATACCTACAATTCAAATATCATATAGCTATTATCATTCAAGTATTTAATGCTCAAAATATTGTACAGGTTTCCCTTCAGCAGCCGCCTCAATATGCATGTGCTTGCATCTTTCTTCTTTCTGAAGTTCTTAAATCAAGACCACCACTGTGGTCAGGCACTTTATTTTTATCATTTTTGGTCTAACATATGACGGTAAGCATAAATTAATATATTTAATTTAACTCTTCTAATGCAGGAACATGGTACTTCAGAATGAGCTGGCTGATGAAGAAATTGAGCATTTTGAGGATATAGTTGAAGAACCAGATAAAGCAGGTAGTTCTGGTGAAGCTGTGCATCATAATGATGGTGCTGATGACAATGAAGATGACGTCCCCTCAGAGGATGATGGTGGGTCCCCAGCTCCTAGTTCTGATGATGAGTTTTCTGACAAAGGAGACGATGACTTGCTAGGGTTTGGTGGCTTGACTGATCTTCAGGAATCCCAAACGAAATCTGGTCAAACTGCAAGTCAACCACGAGTACGAGATGCAAAGTCTACATTACCCGGAGGATACGACCCTCGTCATAGAGAACCTATTTATTGGTATTTTTGTCTACTTAACTGCAAAGATGCTCACAAATCATGCCTGGGCAGTCTGAATGAACATCCGAAAACTGTGCTCCTAAATTTTTTATTTTATTTCTTTTCATTTTTTAATTATTTATTTTTAACTTATAACTAAAAATGTTTTAAAATATGAAAAATTATAAAACAATTTAAAAGTAAAACTTCTAACTTCTAAGCATGTATTTTTATGAAGGATATAAATATGTTCCTTTAAGAGAAATACCTTAAGTGGTCTTTTAGATTATAGAGTATACTATTAGCATTTATGCTACATGTAAAAATGAGTTAACACAAAAAAGATTAAAAAATCAGAAATCTACATGCATATTACATGGGAAACAATTTTTATCGGATCAGCTTAAGGGACCAGAAATCCTTGGCCAATTAGTCCCAAGACTGGGCTTTGCTCAGGAGTGGGCATAAAGGGACCGGGCCTTGCTCAGGAGTGGACCTTACGGGAGCAGGTTGATTTGGGCTGATCCTAGACCATGTCCTTTTGTCTGTCTATCTATAAAACTATAAAAGGCATGTCATAGTTTTTTTAGATTCTCAGTTGTTTCAAGTATAATCAGTTTTTTGTTTTGGGAATTTGTGTGTGACAGCAATGCAGACCGTACGGCTTGGTGGGAATTGATGGTGCTAGCTTCACATGTACATCCTTCGGTTTCTACCATGGCCAAAACCCTTCTCTCTGGAGCCCACATTGTCTACAATGGAAACCCATTGGTCGATCTTTCACTTGTCGCTTTCTTGGACAAGTTCATGGAGAAAAAACCAAAAGAAAGAAATTGGCATGGTGGGTCCAAGATCGAACCTGCCAAACAGGTCAGTTTCAAGCTGCTTTGCTTTTTCTTGGGCGTCTCTACAAATCAGGGGCGGAACCAGGGGTTCTGTTGTCCCTCGGGTCACCAGAACTCGTGGGATTTCGATTATAAAATTCAAGGTTTTTCTTATAAAACTTGAGTTTAACCCCTTAGTTGTAGTCGGTAGAGAATAGAACTTACGATGACCAAGAAGTTTTAGTTTTCTTGCTGGTTGATTACAATATAACTGAATCATCTATCTTTGTATAGCTTGATATGAGCAAGCCATTGATCGGGGCGGACATCCTTCAATTGGATGAAATGGATGTGGCACCTGAAGACGTTGTGTTCCATAGGTTCTACGTGAACAAAATGAATTCCGCCAAAAAACCAAAAAAGAAAAAGAAGGGAGCAGATGAAGATGCAGTTGACTTAATAGGAGACGAGGATGAAGACGAAAGTGACAATGAAGAAATTGAAGCCATATTGGATTCCACGAATCCCGCTCTAGACGCTGATGGTGATTATGATTATGATGACCTGGACAAAATCGCTGACGAGGACGATAACGACTTGGTCGGTAACGCTAGTGATGACGAAATGGAGTTTCCACCAGATATCTCAGAAGATGATGAGGCGGCGGGTGACGATGACGATGATGTCAGCATCGGTGATGCAGAAGATGGAAGTGACGACGAGGATGATATATTTGAAGTCAAGCCATCAAGGAAGAGGAAGGCTTCAGGGAAGGCTGGCGCATCACCTTTTGCAAGTCTTGAGGATTATGAGCATTTGTTGGATGATAATGAGGATGCCAATGAAAATGAAAAGAAAAATGCCAAGGACCATAAGAAAGATAAGAAATCTAAAAGGGCTAAAAAGTCCAAACCCAAAAAGAAGAAGGGCTCAACAGATTAAGGTTTGTTGTTTTTTGCTGTTTAATGGGTTATGCAACTGTCTGCTTTGTACTTGTGGCAAATATATAATAGTAACCAATGTCATTTTCGTTAATGATTCAGTTGCAGTCATATCCGGAGCCTTTAATCGAAGATGAAAGTATTCACTTCTCAACCCTTGGAAGATATATTTTGAACTCGAATGTGGTCTGCAAGGCGTAAGTTACTCATGATGATCGGGAGCTAGCAAGCAACGGTGAACAAGTAAGCCGTTTGAGCATTTTTTTTATTCTCGAGCTTTGTTTAGATAAAAATATATTATTGTTGTTTTAGAAAATATTAATTATACACCATTGTTACTTTATTCAACATTCTTATATCAGTTAATTTTGTCTTCGTATGTTCTTAACAATGCATCTTGATGTTCTTTAGTGTAAGTTCGTCTTCGTCTTTTCTTCTTTTAGCTAGCTGTTATCACAGGAATATGTACGATATATAAGTGCTCTGTGACCATGTGACCATCTTTTCTTGTCATACTTTACAATTTACATAAACAACAATCTGAAACAACATTAATGTTCTTGCATGCCCCATTGCTTACACACCTATATTTGAAACCTCATCGATATGACATAATTATTGAGGATCTACTAACATGTTGAAGTAGACGAAAATGTTGTGTTTTTGTATGAATGCATGACTTAACACCTACTATTTTCATCGGGTGGGTTTATTTGAATTCAAATGTTTCGAATTTGAAACTTTTCAAAACTGAATTCGTGTTTGGACTGAAACTAAAATTTTGCTTAGGCTAATAGGCCCTGAAAGGCTGAAATAAACACAAATGATTGGTAATTAACTTGAATGCTTAGATAACCTTTAATAGCATTTACAACACATTCATTAAAATTCACAGCTCATTCTTTAAAAATATTAAAATTTACAGCTCATTCTTTAAAAATATGTGAGTGGGAGTTTTTAAATTATATGAAATAGTTTAGAGTGAAACAGAGAGAAAATATTAATATTTATCTGTAAATTTAAAGATTTACTATTCAATCCTTATAAATTTTTTTAATATTATAAAAGTGGTTGTGATTTGTGAGTGAAGTAGAGGGAAAAAATAATGAAAAAAATATAAAAAATGCATAAACATATATTATTTAACTGAAAGAAGAGAGAATAAATAGTGAATTTTAATGTAATTAAAAGAATAAAAATAAGAAATGGGATGTGAGTGTTTTCGCTTGTTAACACGAAGTTTTATTAAAAATGAAAATAAGGAATAAGATGTGAATGCTCTCACTTGTTAACACAAGTTCTATTAAAGACAAATCAAAAGTTTTTATCATTTATGCTTACCATCGTGTCTCCCTTTCATCTTGCCTAGTCTTTTTCTTATAGCTTTTTTTAACATCAATTCTTATATTTTCTAGGTATAAGTACATACAGCTTGTATCTATTGATTCTTAATAATGAAGATGTCCTTTTGGGATCTAGTTAATTGACCTATTAAAGATAAAACATATTTGGAGCCAGTAAAACCTCTACTGTCCGACAACCGTAGATATCACTCTTATACGAACCTTGTGCATCAAGTTTTTCTATTTTGATGATATATTGCTAATTGCTACCCAACTAGAGGTCAAACCATAGTTCAACAATGATCAATCAACAGTCAAACACCAGTAAGTACAAGGAAAAGACCAAAGAATCACATGTTAATGGTGAAAGTTACAAATTTTGATTATTTTAATCATCAGTTTGTCTTTGCCATGTGGGTACAACATTATGCATGAAGACACACACACATATATAAAGACTATACAATCTTGTTTCAATCATTTATACCACATAACTTCCAGCTTCATAACACCCCTCCAATTCATTTCAAATTTCAACATCAAAAGCACACACATTGTGCTGAAGAACAGCATAGGTACCAACTTGTAAGATGAAGTCCAGAGTTCTCAAGAATAACAAGTTACACGGATGTTCTCCAGGATTTGCTAGATTTTTAAAAAAATTTAGACACTTTAATGTCAAAAGCATGGTGGATTTGGCTGAAGAAACATGCTGGGATTTGTATGGGGGAGTTTTAAAAATTTTCACTATGGAAGCATAAAAAGTTATACATGTTGAAAGAAGTGTATTGGATTTTATATTTACGACTTTGTGAATTCAATGTGGTTTATCAAGTTTATTCAGAGTAAGATTGTATTTTAACCAACCACTTGATTTGTTTTAATTGACTTATTTTTTATGAACTCTGTGTTTGTCCCCACACAAAAAAAAAATCCTAGATGGGATACTTATAGTTGTTTGGTTTTACACTTATTCTTATGTTATATTTAGTGTCAATACTTCACTTAATCTAAAAATGTTTTTCTGTGAAGCATCCAGGTATCACCTTAAATACAGAGCAAGTAACACTTAACGAACTAGACAAAGAGAGACCCCTTAGCCATGACTCTTATCAAGGTAAGGAGCTCTCAGAGCGGCTCACAATGGCATCACTAGCAACCCCACCTGAAGTAGTAATGGCAAATCAAAACAAGTAATGATGTGCCATATCCAATAACAACACTAATACGCGGCCTGATGGAGAAGACTCCTGGCCGCGACTCGAAACAAAACCACAAACAGGAAAAAGGAAGCCCCTAACCACGACTAGCAGGGAATTAGGAACCATGGTACAACAAATAGAAGGAATATCATTTGGGTTCGGCATTTTGAAACTTTAGAAACAAATGAAAAGAGTATAAAGTTTAGCTGAGAAGAAAGACATCCATTGGTTATCAAGGAATATAGTCAGATCATAAAACAAGCAAAAGACTAACTCTCCAGATGGACAATGACACCACTAGTAAAAGGAGGTCTGTCATAACAGAAGAAAAGTCAACATAGGAGACAATAAACATTAAAATCGTATAAAAACCCTTTGCACCAAATAAGCGCATAACTTTCTGGCCAAGAGAACTCGGTTCGGATTGCTGACAAAAGACTACTTAGACAAGAGTCGTTGGTCAAAAGCTCGACATCATTACTTATAAATACCACCCTTCTATCAGATCTACACATTTTTTCTCATTCTCTAACTCTGAACTCTTATAATTCTCTTTAAATCCCTTTCGTTTTCCATACATATACTTATTTTCACACCAGAGGGTCATCGCGGGAAGAAATCACTTCCGCCAATGACGAGGCTCATAATGTTATCTATCACGCAGATAGAAGTCAACCCAAGTCTAAATCCATCCCCAACCGTAACCAAAGTGGTGATCATACTCTTCAATGCTCCTCAACTTCAACCCTTTGGTTAGAATTCGTTTAGCAACAATCATGTCAAGTTTTGTTATTTTAGTTTTGACTAGATATAACCTTATTATTGTTTGATTTTACATCCTTATATATTAAGTATCAAGTTTGTTTTAAAATTGTTTTCAAAAAAATCTTATCTTATCTTAGTACTCTAATAAAAAGATAAATGAGGGTGCCACATATCAGCACCACAATCATTCTCATCAAACTTTTTTCGTCTCTCTTCTATTAAATAATTACCTTAATTACTAATTATATTATTTTAATACATTTTAATATATAATACATTAAGAAAGAAATCTATTTATTAAAGTTATTTCTAAATAAGTTGATATTTCTAATAAGTCAATTTTTTTAAACAAAAATTAATCAAATCTGGGAGTTGTAATAAGAAAATTTTTAAAAATGACATTTTTATACGGTTTGTTTTAGAATAAAATATTTATTTTTTAAAATAAAAAATAAAATTTTAAAAAGTTGATATCACTATTTTATTATTTATAGTCACTTCTGATACGTAATCCCAGTCATATCATATCTTAAAATATCATTTTATAATTAATATATTTATTATATCAATATTTATTTATTCAATCCGTATAATACACGAGTTTACTAAATCTAGTATATGATAATCGGTTACTTTATTGGTTGAGCGGTTTTGTCATGACACTTACCTTTAGGGGGTAGGACAAACATTATAGTTAATATCAAATTATGAGGCTTTACTTAAGACTTTTGCGCTATGTTTCCAGTTTGCTTAATTAATTTTTTTTTTTCGTTTTCCTTCATTTTTTGCCTTTCCTTTTCTTCTCTTCGTATTAATTTTAACCTTCATTGTTCTTTCATTTTTTTCTCTTTTTAAGTGAATTTATAAACATAACTTTCTTACTCTTTTTCTATTTTATTTCATTAAATTATTTTCCTTTTAATTTTTTTTCTCTCATTAAAAAAATTTAGGGGACTCTTTATAACACTCAATTCAAGCTTCGCATCTGAATCTTAAACATGAAATCTCCAAACACATCAACAAGCCCCGACTATGATTAAACAGACCATCTTTCCGATCAGATTGAATTGTGCAATTCTATGGGAAGGTCACACCAAAGGCTCACCTCTTACCATAATATAGTAAGAATGTTAAAAGATGATGGCAGAGGCTTTATATTTGATATAGTTTAGTTTGATATAATTCTATCAAATATGATATAGTTTTATTTTAGTTTGACTGTAATTTAAAAATAGAGTACTTCGTTTTTAATAAGAAAAATTCAAAAGATGTAGACGGGCGTCTCAATGATTTTAGAGGCCTAAAGCAAAAATGACGTCTCAATGTTTTTAGAGGCCTAAAGCAAAAATGAAATAAGAGACCGTTTATAATTTTATTTTTAAAAACTCTCATGTTTTGAAGCGTAAGCATTAGTTGATTCATGATTTCTAAATCAGTTAATTCAAAGCAAAAAAACTAGTTGATTCAATGATTTTATATTATAATAAACTATAATAAATATAAAGCTAAATCAAATAAACAATTAGCAATGTGCAAATCAAATAAAAAGAAGCATATACAAAATCAAAACAAATTTAAAACAATTATCAATTAACAACTTGTCCCTAGAACAAAAAATTAAAGAAAAATAATTAACAATACATTAAACAAATTACCTTAATTAGACAGAATCAATCAATTAAAAAACCCATTTAGCCTAGTACCTAATCGTAACTCCGTTACTCCACTAGATGTCCAAATGAAATCGAAGTTTAAAGACTTCTTAATTGCAACGAAATATAAAAAGTTAATCGTGACTCCACCGGATGAAATTAGAGAAGCAAATGAACGTTAGACGAGGGGGGTGTGTTGTTTTTATTCAATGACTCCAGTGAAGAAATTGAAGTTTTGGATGGTTAGGTTCGTTTGAGGCAAGCAAAATCGAATCATGAGTGTGTGGTTGTTCATCTTAGCCATTTGATTTTATTCATCTCTTCATTTCAACTCCCTCCACTCAAACCCCCTATCTGAAATTTACCAATAACTTATGTTGAAGATTTATGACTGTGACCTAGATTTGCTCTTTCTTTCATTCATTCTGTTTTTTATTTTGTGCTTAGATAAAAAATAACCACAAAATACAACCATGTTACACTCATGGTGAACACAAGCGATAATGCTAATCACAAGCAACAACACTACATCACATTACAAAACCCAAACACCCAACTTCCATCTGCATCATTCACCTCCTTCACGCAATCGCAACTTCAACAGTTCTCGATTTGTTCGCCGGCGGCAGCTTCTCCACCACCACCGTCAACACTCCGTTCTCACACCTCGCCGTGATGCCGCCACTGACGTCACACTTCTCCGGCAGCCGGAGCTTCCTCATCACTTTCCGACGACTCCTCTCCAATCGCAGATACTTAAACCCTTCATCTTCCTCCTCATCCTCCGATCGCTTCCTCTTCCCGTTGCTCTTCACCACCAGCATGTTCTCCTCCTCCACCGTCACCTGCAACCACCACAACACCACCACCACCATCAACGCATCATCATCATCATCATCATCCTCATCATCATCATCATTATTCAGTGATTTGTTGTTACCTGAATGTCGGATTTGGATAATCCAGGTACGTCCATGTAGATAATCAGTTGGTTAGGGGTTTCGACGACGTCCACAGGTACGTTGTTGTTCGAGTCCCTTAACAAGAACTCGTGGTGCGATCGAGAAGGCGGGATAATCGCCTTCCGAATCGCGCTTGGGACGTCGAGCAAGTGGTTTATTAAATCTAAACCACTAAACTCGACGTCCCCGGAGATTGAGACTGTGCTCATGATTTGAGGTGTTTTTTTTGGATTGAAGTATAGATGATGAATTGGGGATTTTTTGATTGATGAGATGTGATTATGTGAAGAGGTGTTGAGGGAGATTTTAATGGTGATAGTGAAGGTTCTTGGTGTTATGAGAAGGGTCTAGAAGGTTCAGGTATGTTGCTTCGTGTCATCTTTTGCTATACTTGATATTTCCACGTATAAAGAAGTAAAGAATTGATAGAGAAAATTTATTACTTTTGTTCGAGTAAAGAATAAATGACGACACACAAGAACAGTGTATTGAACTTATAAAATCTAGATGTTTTGTGCGAAGAAGTGTTTGCGATTATTTATTTTAGTTGAATTATGAACTTATAATTTTTTAAAATAAGTTTTTTAAAATCAATGTTTAGATTTATTTATAAGTTAAAAAGTTATAAAATGACGAAAAAGGGCATATTGTTTTAAAAATTAAAGGAAGTTAAATTTTATTTGAACGACAAATGTACGACTCTGTTTCGAAATATATGTATAATTTTAATTGGGTTCACCTATCCGTTTCTCATCCGGGATTGCACCTCCAACCCCGGGGGCGGCTTATTAATTTTGGGGGCCCTAAGCGAATTGAAATTTTGTGGCTCTTCTTATAAAAAATATTTATATACTTATAATTCATGCATTTTCCACATTAATTCAATACTAAATAAATAATGAATCTTGATTTATAAATCAATTCATAACTTCTACATATGAATTTTCTGAGGTTGTGTTCTCGTGTTTCAGTTAATAAGATAAATGAAAGGAAATGGATAGAAAGTAAAAAATAATTGTGTTCCTAAGTTTTTTTAAGAGGGAAATGGTAGAAAATAAAAAAAAAATTGTGCTCTCGAGTTTTTTAAAGCAAGGAAACGAAAAAAATGAAAGGAATTTTTTTGAAAATTTTCCCTTCTAACATTCCTTCCAAAGTGGAAGGAAATGAAAAGAAAAGAAATTAACTTTCTTTTTATTTTCTTCGAACTTTGAAATACAAAACTATAATAGTCTTTTCCTTTCAATTCGTTTCTTTTCTCTCCTTAGTTTCATTTCTCTTCATTTTTCCCTCGTTAATTTCCTTTCCCTTCTTTGTTTTCTTTTTTTTTTCGTTTATTAAACTCGGGAACAGAGGGTAAGTACACCTTATTAGTTTTACATCACTTCTAAATCCTATAATGCCTACTTCAGATTTAACAAACCAAACTAATAAGAACTAAATTCCTTCAATTACCGATGCTTCTTATTCTCAGCAGAAAAACAAATCAACTAAGGGGCTGTTTGTTTGGGTCTGACCCGGCTGACTGGCTGATTCGGTCAGCCGGTCAACCCGTTTGATACGCTTGAAATCAGATATGACCGAGTCCTTTTGGTCTGACCCGGACCTGGATTTGAAACATGCTGACCAAGACCAAGGTGATGCTGGAGGT